>JAFISD010000112.1:0-95888 GCA_022560085.1 Helminthosporium solani
GAGCCATATTGGTGGAGTTGCGACGTGTCAAAATAATTGGTGTTTCGGTGTTGATGATCGTCACGCGACTCTGATCGTCACGCGCACAGACACGGTAGTTGAACTAATTCGATCAGTAAGCATCGCAAGAAGTACAACCGGCCATTCAAATGCTTAATTGACCAATGCGAACGAGCGTTACGCTACAGAAAAGACCTTCATCGCCATCGCAATGCGAAACACCCAGATGGCGATCAAACTTTCTCTTATGGTATTGTCCATACCAGGGGTGTAAATTCTCTCGTGAACGAGGCGCAGGGTTGTCTAGAAAAGATAACCTCAAAAGACACATCCAGACAAGACACGGAGGCTGAAGTTGGTGTCTTCATTGTAGAAACGTGGGCCAAAACTAGTCGAAAATATATTTGTATCACACTTTGCATTGCTTGACTGTTTGCTCGCCGTTAAACTGAGCTCCACCCGAAATAATGGTGGTGTGCCTTGGGTGATACGTTCTGAAAGGTGCCCAAACTATTATGCAGATCCTGTCATTGTGAGTATAGAAGAAGACTTCGTTTGAGTTCTAGCATGGATTTTACATCCAATAGGTTAATACTTTTTCTCGATAGACCTGCGTCCCCCTAGGGCCAAAGTCGACTGGCTTCTAAACCAACATAACATTATTCTGCTCAACTGAGATAAATTCCCAAAAGATGCCAACACCTTTTATCTTGACTAAGTTCCCGCAGCTGTTTCCATACCACTGATTGGCAGCCACTTGCTCCGACTGATCTAGCCTCTGCTGGCAAACCTCCATTTTCCCTGTCCATAGTATAGTGGGATTCCTTGGTACAATGATCCCCCCCTGGAACTTTGACCCCAAAAAGGCCAGCGGCGCATGATCCTTGGAATATCTCTAGTATGGTTACTATGACTCTATTAGATGCCGTATAGCCTTTGCCGCAGTTCGTGTATTGGCGCTTAGCTATGCTTCCAGGTCCTGTGCGATGGTTTAACGCTGTGCGCTTTTACTTTCATACTTAACTACATGTGAATTTTGCGAGCGAGTTTCGATCGTATTCTATGGTCTTTGAAATTGTGCCGCGTGGGAAATAACGTGTCGACCGGTGCTTCTGCTGTGTTCCAACTTGATCACTATATCGAGAAGGTCCATCGCCGCAGCCGCCAATGGACAGAAGAAGTGTGTAAAAAGGTTGTCGTATTGGTATAGGGGTAAGAGCTAGCTCTATACCCTATATCCACGCTAGCGATGATGGTAAGAACGATTTATAGCACAGCTTGGCTGATTCGCGATGAGTTTCTTGGTGAGCTAAGATGTTGATTATTTGAATCCGTGCTGTGAGACAGAAGCTTAGGCTGGCGCGTGCCTCGCTGCATTTGTGAGACGTCATGTTCATTGTGGTACTTGTACTTGTCGGTGTTACCGCACACGACAGTTATACCGATATCAATACCTCAAGATTATGGGTTTCCTTTGATTATTTACATTTAATTAGCGGGAAAATCAATTTGTGGGACTAAAATATATGACTTGAGGCAAGGATTCTGTGACTGAGACTAATGAATCGTGCGATCAGATATCTATGGATTGGATCTCGTTCGGAGAGACAAGCTCACTCAACTTAATTGTTCCATAATGGTAACATGACTGATAAGCAAGCCATTCTACAATCTATAACCTATGGAATCCCGATCCTTTAAATTCACTTGGGTGCTGTGCAGCATTGGGCAACATGATAATAGTATTTCATTTTCTTAGTATGAGAGTCGGGATGCCGAACTATAGTGAATTGAGCAGCCTTATCTGACCAAGAAGAATCTTTCAACTCCATTTTCGAACTTGGGGTCGGCATTAACAATTCTCATGCACAGCAGCGTGGCACTGCCCACGCGGGTATTCTGCCGGACCTACGAAGTGCAAATGAAGTCGCGTATCAACACCCCGGCCTTTTCCCCTAGACACAATATACGGCAGTGAAAGAAACAGCAACTCGAAAGTGGGGCATCTGATTAGCTTTATTGCTAGCTCGCCTTGCGGCTTTCACCTTCTATTCTCTGAGTAACTACATACATCCGACTCGTTCTCATGATGCGATTTCTAATCACCTTGCTGTCTTCAACCTCCGCTGTTAGCGTAATGGGTTACGACAATCCAGCGCCTCAACCGATCATTGCCAATATCACCTACTGGGGCAGCGCTTGTCCAAAGGGCGGCCTCGACACAGTCGTGGGACCCGTAAATGCAACAACAAACAGCGCTCCGCTCACCTTTACACTCGCAAACTTTTTACCGACTCTAGGCTCCTTCGGCTCCTCGTTAAGAATGTGCGATATTGTCAGCCATATTATCGTCGATGAGGGTTGGAAGGTCGTAGTGAATGCGCAAGGTACCAACGCTCAAGGAAACGTAGAATTACCGGGCAATGCAACTATGTTTTTGCGAAGCACGTATTCATTTGCTGAGACGACAGAGATACAAGTGAGTGCGGTCTTCCTTCCGCATCTCTGCACTGAAACTGAAAGTCACTAGAGCATCGGGATGCTTGATGTCAGGGGGCCACTCACTGGACAATTTGGACGGCGCCTCACGCCTGAAGACGGTGATCAAGGCGTCATTGGGTCTTGCACGGGCGGCGAGTTAGACATTGAGTTTCAGGCGCGGGCGGTGACGGATTCAATATTCGAGATGTCGCGACGAGGAGGCCCTAACGGGACAAGCTGGATACTGACTACGAATGTCGACATCTCGCTATGTTGATGCGATTCTCTATGGAGGCAAAATATTGCGGGATATCTGTGTGGAATCTCTTACATGTACCCAAGATGGTTTACATAAGATCATGATCTGTGGTTGGAGTCGCGAAAATCCCCGAATGTAGGCTAGAATGCTTTCGAAGATCTGTGAGGCTTTCATGTGGTTTAACGCAGGCTTGCGGTGATATAAACTATTATGCTATTCTACTTACAGAAAGCCTTTTGACTCTGTAATGAGTTTCAACGAGGCAATCTAGGTTGCTTTTACGGTTTGACATATCACCTATAAAGTTCAAAGGTCATACCATATTACCATTCAGGAGTGGGTACCGACCTAGTTTCATGGTAACCGAATGCGGGATGACAAAGCCACTAGAGAAGTAGCTATGACTACTGAATACTCGATATTCCGCTAAACCTAAAGTCGCTGGTATTTTACATGGGTCCGACTCGAGAGGATATCATTGCATGAAGGACAACTTGCTTAGCATCACTTTCGCCTTAATTCCTACCAGCAACTATTTCTGTTGCGCTCATAACTGTATATTCGAAGTACATGTGTTGAACAATTGCTTCGAACAGTTACCGAGCCTTACTATTTCTCAATTGCTTAGTGGAGCGACAATTTACACCACATGCCACGTTTTCGTTGGACTAGTAGTCGAAGCATTGACGGGCCTATAATTTTGTAGAGATGAGATAAGCTGAGTATTGACCTTGGGTTTTTTGCGGGTTGATCTTTCTTGTGTCATTTGCTTCTAGGGGAAAACGGTTGAAGGACGGCACTTCTGTAGCAAGATTAATGCCCCATAGTAGTCAATCAGTACTTGAGATACTAATCGTCTTCGTTCTAGCATATAAACCCAACCCTACTTATTTATTTTACTGTTAGTTTCGAGAGAATTGGCGTTCCAGTCGTCGACTGCAAGAGTCAAATACCTTTGCCGTTTGCAAAGTGTCTTGACAAGCGTTTGCACATTCTTGTTGGCTGTGTCACCACTCTAGAGCCCCTCGAGTATAAGAACGGCAAGCAGAGAAGTGTCAGCAACAGTGATGATGGTGGTTATCTTCAGATAAGCACATCAAAGATTCGCAAGAGCGTCGAGAATAAGCTGTCGACCGAAAGGGTACAACCGACCATGACATCAATATTCACTATCATTATCATAAACAGTGAGTGTGAAATGTGAAAAACATGACCATGTGGCAGGTGTCATCAGGCTAGCTGCTCCCCACTATTAGAACTTGTACTTATTTCGTGACACATCTTACAACACAACTGCCTTTGCACAACCCCGCCAGCTTGATCAAGTTGCAATACAATGGCTAACTCAACCTCATTCCGCGACTACTACGCCTTCCTCGGCCTCGCAGCCACCGCGACCAGCGATGAGATCAAACATGCCTTCCGCAGACTCGCCTTGCAGCATCATCCCGACAAGAAAGGCTCTGGCGCCTCGAGCGACTCGACCGAGTTCCGTAAAGCACGCAAGGCATACGAGATTCTCAACAACCCGGCTTCGAGACGTGAGTACAACCAGCAGTATGACCGACATCGCCAACAAACCGCGGCTTTCGCAAAGGATTCGTTCCCCGAGCCGGCTACGAAGCCTTGGGGAAAGGGCGAGAGTTCACAATATGGAGGTCGCAACGAGGACCAGCAGTATGAGGAGTCTTTTACGCGATTCGGAGCGACAACAGAGCCATTCAACCAGCGGTTCAAGCCCTCAATGCCAGGATCTCAGTACGGGGAGGGGAGGCCTCATGGCCCCACCAGAATGGCGCCGAATATCAGAAATTTCTACAGCTTTGGAACTGATAACTGGGCAAAGACGCAGAATCCGACTCCGAATGCAAAGAAGGGACAGTATGTTGTCTCCCCAGATTGATATCCCCCATAAGCAAGGCTGACGAAAAAAGAGTCGACAAAGCTCATGGTATGGAGGTCGGTCACTCGAACCACCCTGCCTCGAAGGTCTTGCACTGTCCGATCAAAGTGTGGGAGTGGAAGTTGCAGAGTGGAACAGATATGTGTATCTTCTGTATGCGGTTCATTGAAGATGTGTCGCGATGCCCTGCGTGCGAGGCTGCTGCGTGCGCGAAGTGCTTGGAGATACTGAGAACGAATGATGCTAAGACACAAGGGTCGATGTTGTAACGTGGATGAAGCTGGATAGATGTAGATAATCGATGTGTAAAAGGCGTTCTGTCGATGTGTACGTCAGAATCGACAGCAGATCTCATCTAGCTCGATGGCAACTGTATTGTAGAATTCGATGGCAGCAACTGGTCCCTCTAGGGTCAAACACCATCGTACCATATCCTTATATTTAGTCCCCACGCGGTATGCAAGGTCACCATCAACGCGTATCATAACTCTTCTTTTCAGCTCTAGAGCCTCTTGCTCGTGGAATCGGTGCATTGTTGGTGAGAGTGTGACGCCTTGAGTCGCACCAGAGCGCGGTTTGGCTGCAAGTAGGTCCATTACGGGGCTCCAAAAAGCGATCTCGAAGAGCAAAAGGCCGAGGGAGTAGATGTCATAGTGAATCTGATATCCAGATGCAGCCTCACCCTGGTAACTAGGGTGGCGATATATGGCGGCTTCAAGGTCATGAAGCACCCTACCACGGTCGATGGTTTGGGCTTGAGTGAGCTGACGAGAGTAGTTGAATCCCTGTATCAGTGCTGTTTGTATGGGGGTAAAACTTTTGACTAGATCTGGGGAATGTAGATAAGGGAAGATGACGTTATTGCTGTTGATGCCTTTGTGCATCCAATCACTGCCATAAAGTTTAGAGAACGTGTTGACGATCCGTTTTGCTAGCTCGTAACGTGCTTCTAGTGGTGGCTTTCTTAAAGAAGAATACAACGACCGAAGGCAAAGTGGCTCATTGGAATGTGGTTTTAGGCGATCCATTGGAACCAGAGGAAATTGGAAGACAATCCACCAGCAGTGATAATCCGGATCGTCGATATACCCAACAGCTCTGAGTGTATGGGGACGTGTTTGTAAACCATTGTTGCCGAGCAGGGCAAGGAGCTGTCGGACGCGCTCTCGTAATTGATCCTTGTCTTTATCATCAATGTTCATATCATATTCTTTCTTCTCGAACAAATAGGCAAGCGCGGCGTCCTTCTTGCTTTCCTTCAAAAACCGAACTTTGACGCGATCTTCTGCTTTGCTTCCCGACAAACTCCAATCCTCCGCGTTTACGGTGTCGTTGGAAGATGGTGCTTTTTGTAGAGTGATTGCTTTCCACTGTGCGAGGGCTTGTATATCCACGCGAGAAAAAAGATTTCCAGCACTGGTAATGTATTGGAGCTGCAAAAGTGCGACTGGATCCGAAAGGCCTCGAATAATGTCAATCGCTAACCTCGCTCCATCTTGGTCGACCAGCTTCTGTGTGCTAACAGTGAAAAGTTGCAGGCCTTTGATGTGCTGCTCAAGTACCTCAACGAAACGTTCGAATCTTTTCTTGTCACGCACTGCCCAAAGAACGCGTTTCGTAGATTCGGTTTTGGGTCGGACTGGTATTTCCTGGGCTATGGCCTCGTTCTGAATCAATCTTGCGAGGCCCTGGGTTCTAGAACTGGTAATGACGGACTGCAGGCTTCTCCTCATCTGCATTACTGCGGCGGTGCTCCGTTTGGGAACGCCAGGCTCCTTTTCATCAAGACCATACTTCTTTCCTTGCTGCTCGACTTCGGTAATCAGATCGCAGATACGCCTCAATGTTCTTGCGATAAGTTCTTCAACTGGCTGTAGAGAAGGAACAAGTTTGCCATCCATCAATCCCGCATTTGTCGCCCAGATGACCAGGTGTGCTTTTGCCGTTTCGAGACGGATAACTAGGTCTTCACTGTCATCATCAAAGTCGATGGTATCGTCTATCGCTTTCAAGGTCTCGAGCGTGGTTTTGAAAAGCACAGGAACGACACCGAAGGCGAGGCTGAGGGGTTCCATAGCTTGGTGCAATGGTCTGATGAAGAAGATACAAAGAGAACGATGTCGATGGAGCGAATGGAAATGAGCAGCTGACATGAAATAGGGCGAGAGAAGAAGAGCTGATAGTTTATATTATCGTGCTTGATGACTGTCACGTGCGAGTAGTGGTGGCGCCTACTGGCTTATCCTCCTCCGGACTAGCGTGGCTACTAGCGCGAGGCTTTTTCCCGTCCTCAACCTCTCCCGGTCTCTTTCCCCTCTTCCGCCTCAGTGTACCTACCCACCTACCTTCGTCTTCTGGCAGCTGAAATATATCCATGTACTTCCTCTCCTGAAAATATTAACTGAGAATGCAACAAGTTCTTAAAAACCCATATTTTGGTCGAACCGATACGTGCTTTTATCTGCACGACTGCATTGTACCAAGTATACTCCGTACAATTAGTCCTATTTCCTAGCATCCTGTCCACCCATGCATCTCGCTTCCTTTTTCCTGTTGGGTTTTGACCTGCAGAAACACCCACATGTTGGTGGTGTTACCTGTTCGTATTCTGTGTGTCCTGCCATTTTGAGCTACACTGTTCCAGCCTCAGCTGGTCTATATATACTTTGAAGCGGCCTACAGTTCGTCGCCAACTTTCACCGTCATCTCTACGATCTTAGTTTCATCCAAGCTTAATCATGGAAGACTTTGACTGGATACAGTCGTCTGCCGCATTGGATTACGGTTCGACAAATGACGCCCTTTTCGATACGCCGCTCAAACCACTTGAAAAGTCAACAGCAACAGCCGTTTCACGGGGGTCATTTGCATCCTTTGTCTGCCACGTCAAAAGTCTAGAGAAAAAACTCCGCTCTTTCTCCAGCATTGTGTTGGACGGCTCGTCCGATGTGAGAATCTCGGGCAATATACTCGGCCAGGGCAAGACCTTCATGGTGAGACATGCCCAGTGGGTGCAAAATGAAAAGGAGCCACCTATCGAGGTTGCCTTGAAAGAGATCATTCCTGAGATGCAGGCTCCAGATGGGAAGCCTCCCGGTTCGTCCTCAACCACAAATAACCGACCGCAGAGTGACTGGAAGGATATTCTCTTTGAAATCAGGGCGTTGCTTCATGAGCCGATTCGCTATCATCCCAACCTGGTTCGACTTCTCGGTATTCAATGGGGCCTATCACCCATCTCAGAATCTACCTATCCCGTGCTCATCATGGAGTACGCCTCGCTCGGCACTTTCAGTAATCTGCAGGGTTCCTCTGAACCCCTATCATTCGCTATAAAACAGAAGCTCTGCTACGATGTCAGCAGGGCCCTTTCTGCCCTACACGCGAGTGGTATCGTTCATGGCGACATGAAACATGAAAACGTCTTAATATTTCCATCAAAAAAATCTATCGAGAGCTTACCGTATACTGCGAAACTGGCCGATTTTGGCGGAAGTGTCATGAACATGACTACAGAAGAGTTCCGCAGAATGGAGACATGGACTTGGCCGTTCCAAGCACCCGAAGTCACAAGCGATACGCTTTTGACCAGGTCCGGAATGATGCTCACTGATGTGTACTCGTTTGGACTGCTTGTATGGAGGGCTTTCATGGATGGTGATGGATTCATATCACTATCTGGTGCCTCTCAGAACGCTTCCGACCAAGAAAAACGGGATCTTAGCACGTTGAAAACTTCCGAAAGCTTCACTAACATTGCTATCGCTGCCACCAATAAATACGCTGCCAGGAGGGGCTTATCAAAATCATGCAAAGATATGTTTCGCTGGGTGATACTTCATACAGTTCGACTGAGACCGGAAGATCGTAGTCTAACCAAAGCACAAGCTGCTTTGAGGGGCATCAGGTATGTATGCCGTTACTCGTACAGGCCAGGCTAATAATACCAAGGCCTGGTCACATATCTGCCTACCTAGAATTCGTCCAAGTAAGGAACGAAGAGCGAGAGGCAACACAGGCTAGAGGCACTATAGTACGTCTACACCAATCCCCGAGCAATAATCTTAACTATTGACAGGGTCGTCATGTCACACGAGATGGTAATGCCTTTATGCTTGGGCGTTACGGACACGATGTCGACCTTCAAGATAACATGCATGCTTCACTCAACCCAGACGACTAGGAAATACTAACACTATCACAGGCCTGGATTCCGTCCTCAATTAGATGAGCCAAATACGGAGGACTTCTCGTTTGAACCCGAGAGTTTGAAGCGCATCCTAACATGGAATCAGCAGCGGCAAATGCTAGATGAGATGAAGGAAGCAGCTAACCGTACAGGACCGCCAGCTAGCGGTATCTTGGACATAAAGAAAACCGTTGCTGCATTTTACGTGTTTCAGTGTTATCTGCAAGAGTTTGGCACTACGTTCGATGCGAAAGAGGCTATCCAATGGTTGTTGAAGGCGTCAGCAGACGATGATAGCCACGAAGATGCTGACTACCTCGCTCAAGCCTGGCTATGGCGCTTGTCCTGCGCGCTAGGTGTCAACATCGCCATCGATCATTCGAGGTTGAAAGGCCTGCTACGGTTGTCCGTAATGCGCGGTCATCGAACGTGCCTGCGAGACATGCTCGATCTCGCTCGCAGCGACAGCGCGCCCGGCCACCAGGAATGGACAAATACATATAACCAAGCCCGGGAAGTTTTACAAAAACAGATGGGGGCAGTTGGATTGGGTTACTTCTTCTCCCCACTTTTGACCCAACCGTGGGATGCGATCGACATCACTAATATCCCGCAGCTCGACAACTGCATCCGTGCTGTTATTTGGTATGACTATGACAACTGTCTCGTACCGCAAGGCAACGCGAGAAATGAAGTGCCAATACATCAACAAGGTCAACATATGGAAAGAACTGCTTTTGACAAAGTCTATGTCAACCAGCGTGGTCATGGGCTGTTACACTGGGCTGCTGCGCGCGGTGCTGCGGATGCTTTGCGCCACATGATCTTCAAATACAAGTGCAACATTGATCTTCCTAACCAGCATATAAAGGAAACTCCTCTCGTGTGTGCATGCGCAAGTGGAAACATTGAGTGTGCTCGACTACTCATTGAGAATGGCGCCGATCCGAATGGAGATCAGCTTGGTCAGGAAAGCCCACTACACTGGCTGTGCAGCTTTCCACCGAATGAGATGGAGTGTATTGCAGCAAGACTTGTAGCTGTGGGGGCTGATGTCGAGATAAGATCAGGAGGTATGCGTCACGATGTTCGTGGTATCCGAGCTGACTGGGAGCATCTCCACGAGGTCCGAACGACACCGCTTGGTCGTGCAGTTCTTCTAAACGATCTTGTTGCAGTCAATACACTGCTCAAACTAGGGGCTAATCCGCTTGGAACAACAGCCAATATTTACCGTGGTGACCGCAAAGGCTTTGGGAGCTCAACTGCGCAATTGGATGTTTCGTCGCCCTTCGAGCTTGCTGCGATATTGTTGTATCCGGAGATTCTTGCCATGTTCATACAACACATTGATGAAAAGCATACCGCGACTAAGATCAAACTGCTTGATGAAGCTTCCATGCTGGCTGTAGCGCATAGCAGCAGTATCGTCGGACATGACCCCATTTCGCTTCAAAGCCGACTCGTCCGTAGTGGCATTGACTACAAAACAAACCTACGTGCTACACTTATGCTTCTCTATGCTCGAGCATTACCCTTTAATAGTACGCCAGGGGATGAGTTACAAATAAAGCGCAGCAAAGTACTCTGCCAAGAAGTAGAACTCGGAAATGTTGATGTTGTAGAATGCTTGCTCAACCTCAATTACAACCCTAACGGGACCACGGAGTTCCGACCCTTGTTGAAAGCTGTTCAACTCAACCACGAAGAGATGTTCACACTCCTAGCTCGGTACAAAGCAAGTTCAATGACTACACAGATGACACCAACCGGAAGAATATCTTTGCTCCACGTCTGCGCTTCTCGACCTCAGCAATCTCGTCCTGGGGGTACCATCGCCGATAAACTTCTCGCAGCTGGTGTACCCGTGGAAAGTGAAGATCACCGCAGCAAACCCCCCCTCGCCCTCGCCATCCTCAATCAAAATTTTGACGTTGCAAGCGCACTACTCAAGAATGGAGCTAATGTTGATGCAACTTATCCATTGATATCACAGGGTTCAAATGGGCTTGAGACTAAGAACGTCACTGTGCTTGTTGAAGTCCTATCGCAGCACACCATGCGTACCCTCGAATCGCTGAAATTCCTTTTTGGGAAGCGTGATGGTGGGCCAACTCAACGACCTGCGTTTCACATTGATACCGTCAATCAGCTTTCCATTCTTCACCAACTGGCTGGAAGTCCACATTTCACACGAATTGCACAGATCACTCCGAAGATTCTCAATCTTTGCTTAGAGGCATATGTTGATACAGACTTGATCAATTACAGACATCCCATTCTCGGTACTGCTCTATATCACGCTGCTCAAAGTGGGCATAAGACAATGGTTGAACGACTTCTTCAACATGGCGCAAAAGCGACGACTGTTTCTAGCCCGGACTTTGAAGACTCTGTGCATACTTTACTACGATCGAAGGAATCCTATACACCTCTTTGGGTAGCCCTCCTTCGTTTGGACGACGAAATCAAGAAAGGGATCTTTTTCCCACCTGCAGGACGACGTGGTGCATGGCTCAAGTCAAATCTGATCCAGAACATAGAAAGCATCATCGTGATACTTGCAGATGGCAGCGATGATGCCCTTGCTCAACAAGCCATTGCTCGAATGCGACGTAAAAAGACATTCCTAGAAGACAAATTTCTTGCGATGCACGAAGTGAGTTTGGCTGCAAGAGAGAAATTACGTTCAGATGAAGATGAGCATCCAGTCAATCTCGGTATGTTACCGGGTAGTGGGAGTCAGAGCGATGAGGAAAGGATTCAAGAGATATGTGCTGGTCCAGAAGGAGAGTGGCGGACGCAGGATATCAATAAAATCCTCGGGGATTATCGCTATGAGACTTGATAAAACGACCCATCTATGCCCTTAGGCTAAAGCTTCTTTACATATACTACCGGCCCGACATAGGTCCGTTTCCCGAACAGATAGTAATATATCAGTGAGAAGATTAGAATGAAGCCGAACAGCAGACATCCCCAATTTGCATTTTCCACAGTGGGTCTCGGAGCGGGAGGGAAGAAAGAGAAAGCAAACGCTACCGCAAGGAATACGACGCCAAATCCGTTCACAAAAATTCCTGCTCGTCCAAGGTCGAATTGAGAAGGGAGTAACTGCTCACCTCGAAGACGTTTCACTAGTATACATCCAATAGCAATGAGATAGGATGAAATGAGCCCAACTTGGCCTAGAGATGTAATGACATTAAAGGCGATGCTGGATCCAATCATTACGAGCGATAGGAGGGATGTGCAAAGCAGTGAGACGAGTATAGCATTGGCAGGTATGTTCCACTTTGGATGCACCTAGTAGAAATATTGGTCAGTAATGAAGAAACAGATAGAGCCTCGCTACTTACTTTTGCGAGAACGCCAGAAAATGGCAGTCCGCCATCCCTCGCAAATGCGAACATTTGTCTCGACGTAGTAGTCCCCATATTTATAACACAGAAAATGAACAACACACATAACATTGCAGTCATTACTGACGTGGCGATCCTCGATTCCGTCGCGTTCAGTATGACCTGTATCCATGGTTGCCCATAAGGCGTGTGAAGTAGGGATGGAATGTCATTCCCCAACCGCGACATGATTGTGACAGTCATGAAGAATCCGGAAGCGCAGTTCACAATAGCTGTCATGGTCATTGCACGCGGAAGCACCCACGCAGCATCCTTGACTTCTTCCGAAAGATGGCACGACGAATCCGATCCCACAAGTGTTACAACGGGGGCCGATATCCCAACGAGTGCGGCAACGACTTTACTACCCCAGCCATTACTGTCATCAAAGGTCGTCCACACGTTTTTTGGATCCGAGCGAGGACCCATAACCCAGAGCAGGATTACTATAATAAGGAAGCCGACAACGTGAAGTCCCATCCCGATGAATTCTACCATCGGCAGCTTCCGGACGAACACCGTATTCCAGATCATACTAAAGGCAACAATAGCGATAGTAATAATTGTACTATGCCAACCCTGAATAACGTACGACGGAGCGTTGAGAGCGATCAATCCTTGTAGCTGTTGTGTCGCAGCTAGTGCCGTGACAGGAAGTCCTGATTGCCAGCCAATGACACACATCCATCCAACCAGGTAGCTAAGAAACTTCTGCATCGAAGGTGGCGCCAGCTCGGATACCCAGTGGTATTGACCTCCTGTTGTTGGTGCCCTATTCTCCGTTAGCTTGACGTACGTGTGTGTAGGCATTGGGTTGGGCGTGCATCGATGCCATTTCTGCCATGGATAGTACCACGAAAAACATTCCTATGCATACGCAGAAAAACACCCATATTCCTCCGGCTGTACCTCCGTTGTTTAGGGATATTCCGACGACTCTATTGGTTTTTGTTAGTCAGGTCTAACATCATGCCTGCATCGATAGCTAGGCTGCATTGCGGATCACGATGAGCCATACAAAATTGATAAACTTCTATGCCAAAACTAAAGAGTTCTAGAAGGGGTGGTGGGCAGCGTACGCTAAGGAAAATTCCCATGTACTGCCCAAAATGATTGCGTAGCTGAATATTGAGACGAATTTGAAGTTCCTCTATGACGATGCATGTGTGTTAGTGATTGACTTGGTCACATGGTAGTACACATTTTCGTCTTGCAAAAGCACTCACGCGAAGTTGCTGTTTCTTGCCCAGACGATGCATATCAAGCTCATCATGGCGTGTGCCGCCTTTCTCGTACACAGCTTCTGCGGTAACTTGCTGCTCCATCTGCAAAGAGAACTGAAACTATGATTGTAGGTAAAAAGAAGAGACACCAAGAGGACTGAGCAGTCGTTCTATAGCTACGAGCTTCCTCTTATATATTACTCCATACAATCAAGCCTAGTTAGTAATTGTGCTCACCGATATCACCTCCACGCATGCAGTGCTACCAGACCATAGATTTTCCAGCATATGAAAGCGGCAGTTGAGATTTCACTCGTCTCCTTGTCGTCATCGTCGTTCAGAACGATGCTTGCAAAGAGTGTGGTTGCACGGCGGGGTGAGATTACGCCCTGTGTTTGGGGCTTTCGCGATTAGCTGCTCTCTTATACAGGGCTAGAACGAGGAGTTATGCGCTCACTGGTTACACGTATTTTCAATAGAGTTTACTAGGTAGATCGGGCTCTTATCGTTATTCATGATAGCAGACTAGTTGTGTTGTTTGGAAACTGGCCTCGTCGCATTTATCCGCTGATTCCTATCCATACATATCCTGTTGTACCTGTGTCGAAGATCAAAAAAGAAAAGTCTAGTTCTTTATCTGTGTTCCAGTCTTTTGGAATATTCGTATCTACCCAATCGTGTCGCGAGCTTATTTCACAATGAAATCATACTTTTCAAACGGTTTCTCGCTCTCTAGCCCTCTCCGCTTCAATTCAGCATTTCCGAATCTCACAAGACTTTGTTCGATCTGCCCTTCGAGAATTTTCCAACTGCTCGCTTCCAACGAAGATGTGTCTGGCCAGTACCGGGGTATGTAGGCGAGATGTTATAATCTCACTGGGATTGTCGTTTATGCGAGATTGATGAAAGTTATACCAAATTTTTGTGATGAATTTGAATCCTCTGCGGATAATGTGCCCTGAGGAAATAAATATTGGACCCGTCTACGCTTTGTAGCTATCGTTGGCTTACTCTAAGTCTACTATGGGATGGTGAGTCAATAGCTCAGCATAATCAGTAGGCGTAATATCAATCGTATTTTCTCTGAAAGATGTTATCGTACCTTTCCCGGTCTTGACATGATAAGCGGAGTCGGCACTTGTGATATCGTCGTCATGCGTCCAACCTCAAGCTATTGGTATGTCTGTTGCACGCAAGCCTATTAACTTCAAGCTCACTAAGGGCCTTTCAAGTATTGTATATACGCCAGTAATTCACATGACAGGTTGTCGAGTCCGACAGTCGCGAACTTCCCGCCCGCTGATGCTACCACACCATCCTCCTACAACTACCCCACTGGGAAACGTGACTAGAAGCGCGAAGACGCACAAGTGCACATTTATACATCTCAAATTCTTGGTGCTTCGGAATATGTATTGTACCATCAAATCAATTCCAACTAACCAACCTAAACCTTGATATTTTCTGGATAACGTTGGATTATGGGTATCATTGAATGTTCAACCCTTTTCAAATTGGATTGGAAAAAACGTTCTTAGTATATGTTATTTTTCCCTATCTAATGCATTTCACTATCTCTGCCGCGTCCGAATGCGGGCTAGGTGTGCGTCGAACAAAGAAACCGTCTCCTTCGGGAAGCTTGCGTTCCAACGTCCTGAAACTCACTATAACACAGAGGGTCGCTCCTTCGTTCAATATTACCGAGATTTCTCATCAGAAAAGGCGCTTCCATGAATTCTCACCAGGGACTCTTTCAATGCGCTTGCACGCCTCCAGATTTCGATACTCGAAAGCTGAACGCAAATGAAAAGCTTTCAGACAAAGTAATCCACTGCCTTCTCGACCGCTTCCTCCCCACCTCCCTGCGCGCTTTCGACATCGGTAGTGAGCCCTATCCATCCAAGATCATCATCGATAGAAGATTTCGTGGGAAGCAGGGTCGATTTGCGATACCTATCTTCACCAACTCCCATTTCTTCGTCTTGTACTACAACACTGCGGATAAGAAAGCTTGGGTCCTCGATTCCTTGACATCCAAAGAGCGCGTGCTAGAAAACAAGGAACTATTCAAAAATATTATCTCTGGCATTGAAGACGAAAAGAGGGCAGAACCACGGGAAATATATCTTTTGAGGGGTCTGCCGCAACAAAAGGAGAATTCTAGCTGTGGATTCTTCGCTTTCCTTTACATCCTTTATCTGTCAACAATGGAGCCGGAAGATGTTGTCGCAAAGATGAAGCAAGACGTTAATGTCGACCTTTGGCGAGGCATTTTCAAGATTTTGGCTGAGCATAGTGACACTGGCAAGGCGTCGAGTGAAGACTTCTGCTCGACGCACAAGAAAATTATTTTTCGGTTGCTCCGTCCACATATGCACGGATACGAAGCTTGGGGGTCCGCCGATAGATTATACAAGGCTTTCCAGAAGAACTGCGATACGATTGTGGGCGATCTAAATGCTATGAGTAAGCTTGCTAGAAGACTTAAGAGGGTGGCGGAGGCACAGGGACATTCGGATGAGGTTGTTATCAATAACGCAGATCGACTGGCAGAACTTGTTTGGTTTTTGAAAATGACAGTGCAAGATGCGAAGTGGTGTTTGGAGAAAGAAGAATCAGCGGGGGACAAAGAGACGTATGAAGAATGTGTTAGTGTTAGATAAGAGAATAAGGGTGAACGACTGTATTATTGAGAAACTGCTGATCTATATAGTAGGGAAGGCAGCTAGGCTATTTATTCTACAGATAGTCATAGATTTAGTGGCATTATCGTACAAAGTATGGCCTGTGGTTGTATGCTTGGCTAGGCAATAACTCAGGTTTCACTGTGAATTACTGTGATGCACTATTACTATCCTGTTGACCGTAAATAAACCAAATATATACGCAGCAAGGGGCTACAACCTACTAGCCATCTCATTATCTGTCACAGTGAATCACAGTGAAAAAGTATAGTTGCCTACCTAAGTTGGTGGTTATCAGAGGATTCGGCTGCCAGCCACCATTTGTATGGTGTTACCACCGAATTCTGGACTACATATAGATATATAGCTAGCTACGGTACTAATTCACTAGCAGCTTTTAATATAATTCTTTATAGTTACTCAAATGCCTCATAATGTGGTGGTTTTCACGTGATGTGCTTTTTGCTATGACTGATCAGATACCTGGGTTTCACGTGATGCTCTTCGGTATCAGCCAATCACAAGTCTGAATTAACGACCAATCAGATTCTACGCTCTCTAGCTAACAATGCGACCGTAGTAGCTTCGCTCGTTCCTCGCTGCGTAATTGTATGCCAAGATTCACTAGTATCTACTAAGATTTGCCGTAAATAGCTGTAAGCCACTGTTTAGATACACTAGGACTCATAGTGAATCACAGCGATTCACTGATACCGCACGTGACCAACCACAGACTTTGGGTCTTACAGTTATTAGACACCATAACCGAGCAAAATACCATCACACCGAGCTGGAATTAGCACTGTACATATAACCGACTCTTGAACGTATAACATTATGCTTTTAGCTAAACAGAACGAAATCTGGAAAGTTTAGCTCTTTGAATACTGTACAGTTGACTATACAGAAACATAGAATTTGAAGCGAAAATCGGCATTGATTACACCCCTTGGGAAGACTCTGTATTCAGCTGTTATGTAATGCCTTTTACAACTCGTGTAGTATCCATATACTCCTACCTACATATTCTATGGTATTAGACGGAGACAAGTCCATGCTTTTCTAATGCTGTTATGTAACAGTGTCCTGTCATATACAATCTGATTTGGAAACCTAATAATGTAGGCGTGACCTATCCATGTATACGTCTTACTTGATACGTAAGCATTCTTTGTACGGAATTAGATGATTCAGGTTCCCTCACTGCAAGATCGCGTGCGATTGGAGATATCGTGTATTGCAAATCCAACTTACCTAGTAAATTCCCAATAAAGACTATACCCAGAGACTTGATTAATGACGGGGTACATGGGTGCACATTGCGAGGATCAACACAATGACGTGACCTCGGCTCTCACTCGTAGACGTACATACATAGCATGCTCGGACCCACATTTCCATCTCCGAAAGTAGTGGCAATGGAAATTACTATGTTCGCACTTAGCTTAGTGTAGCATGCAAATAGGCAAAAGGGTTGAAATTTCAATTTTTGCTGATAGATATGGTATAGAAGAGTCCGTCACCGGTGGTCTGCGGCATCCACTCAATGAAATGGATGGGCAATGAGCTGGAATGGCATCAGGCAACCTACCCTTTACATAACGAAAATGAATGTGTAACTCAGAACTATATATCCCTGCCACGCTTTCAAGAAACCCTCATCTTTTATTGCCATAGATTTCACAGATCTCGGCAATATCCTAGATAATGCTTTTCGTCCCAGACTTCGAGCCTCCGGGATTAGCTTCCAATATGCTACTGCCGGATATTGCCACACTGCCAACACAGGTCTTTTCCTAGTCTTCACAGCGCCTATCGACCCTGCAACAGGTTCTCTCTGGTGTCCAGACGTGCACGCAACACTACCAAATATTGAGCTATCTTCTCCGCCGCTGTCAAAGGTAGAGAGGAAGCTGAGTACGTGATTTCACGAGCCGCGAATATTTGGCTAACTGATTTGCGCGTACTGATAGAAAGAGCAGGGGAACATGCACGTTGCGAAACGGGGTGTGTGGGGTGTGCCTACATTGGTGCGGTTTAGGCGCCACAACGAGATCTTGAAAGAAACCAGACGGCCAGTTGAGGGAGAATTCCTGGACAAAGAAAGGTTTGGTGGATTTGCTGGAGTAGCTACTTCTCTGGCGTTGGGAGGTACTGTGAACGAGACATATCTGTCGCAACGAGTACTTCCAAAATCGACTTCGTACTGTGCACTCCGACAAATACACCCAAAGCCGAAGACACAAGTTCTACAAAAATTTCATTCTACCGGCCGGGGGGGGTATAAATCAAAATAGCAAGATTACAATAGCAATACAATAATTTCAGCAAATACCCAGTTATGGATCAAGCCCAAGAAAAGTGCTCCGAATGCAAGTAAACCCCACCCCTCTTCACCCCCTTCAAAATCTTCAGATTCTCAGCAGCAACAGCATTTCTCACATCGTTCTGCATGGTAGCAGGCCCGCAAACAAACACACCTAGTGACTCGCTTCCTGCGGCTGCTTTCGCAGCTTCTTCCTCGATGAGCACGGAGAGTCGCGGGCGGCCTTCGAATTCTTTGCCAGGAAGTTTTCCAGAGTGGCCTTTGGTTTGGACTTCGATATTGTCTGTGGATTTTATGGATGGGGGCGTGCTGGCGTGATCGAGGGTGACTTCTTTCCCCACCTCTTTTGCGGCTTGGCCGGTGAGATGGACCTCGACGCAAATACTGGATGAGGGAGTTCTCGGGTACTTTGCTATTAATTGCTCCACTGTGCTGAGGAACCAGCTGCGGCTGCTTACGTCTCGGGTTGCGAGAACGACGTGCAGTGAAGCAGGGCCAGATGGTCGATCTGCCGACGTCTCTTCGACGGAAACGATGTCCTTTGCATCGCCGACGATACTCTCTGTTTTCTGGTTGACGGTTGACGGTAGCCCAGCCCTTAGGAAACGTTCGATGAACGGCAATATCCATCCTGCACCGGAGCCTCCGGCGACAACTAGTAGATGGTCGCTGTCGCGGTATCTCTGCAAATTGGCACCTCCGTAGGGGCCGTCAACAAGTACAGGCACTGCAACACCGGATTGCTTTTGAGCATACTCGTAGAGCTTCGCGGTGAAGCCAGTCTGGTGTCGGAGGTAGAAAACCATCTCGGACGGCTCATTTGGATCGATGGACGGCGAGGAGCAGATGGTAAATGGATGAGAAGAAAAGGTTTGGAAGAATCCGAAGCTCGTGAATCGAAGGAAACAATGTTGTCCAGGCGTCCAGTTGCTGTTGGTCGGGATTGCGATGCGCGTGAAGCCGTTTTCTTCTACAGTGACGTGGGCACGCTGGGCGAAACCGTGCTCGAAGCAGGTTCGAAGCCATGGATATACAAAGCAGGGGACATAAACAGCTGCTGTTGCAATGAAGTAGTCCCTTTGGCTGTCAATACTATGTTATAGGAAGCAAAGGGACAAGACATACCATGAAGTGAGCATAAAATTGCAGTGCCAAAAGAGTACGACGACGAAAAGGACGACGAAAGCGAAATGTGTGGCCTTGAAGAACTCGTATCCGAGTTTCCTGAGGATGCTATCAGCCAAGTTTTCTGCTTGTGATGTTCACTGGAAGGCTTGCTTACCGAATCGAACTGTGGGATGCGAAGGTCAGCCAGGCCTGGGCAATGATGGCGACGATGCCGGTCCAGTAGAAGAGCAAGCTCATAGAAAAGTGCATCTCCATATCATGCCAGTTGATGTGGTTGATAATGAAAGGGAATGTATGCATAAGCGCGAGGACAAAGAAGGCGTAAGCGATCCATCGGTGGAAGACTTGCAGTCTCTCGTGTGAGACTCCGGTAACAAGAGTGATCCAGTTTGTCTTACTCGCGGTTGCACTGGACTCGATTAGTTCATCAGTCTTGCCCAAGTTGCGTCTTTTAGAAAACATACAATACAAAGGGCATACAACCCAAGGCCAGCCATCCTGAGCGAGTACCCAATGGTGGAGACCCTCCAAACATCGGATCGGGCCAATAGTATGGCTGCGGAGCCAAGTCCATACAAAAGAAGAACACAGCTCCCACCAGACCCAGCAGCAGAACGCCAACGGGAGCAGAGTTCCACTTCAAAGCCCTTATATGAAAGCCGCGATAAGATAGATAGCGAACGATGGCGATACACTTCTGCCATATGGGAGGCCCACGGAAGCGACGATAGCCTAGGATGTGCGAGGACAAGACGTTCCCGAGAATGAATATGCCGATGCCAGCCATGAAGAAGGCCACAGTTGACCGTGCAAAGACCAAATCGGCAATGTACCTGCTCCCGTCAGTTGAGCTGTTCCATGATGAGAAAAGATGCATTGCCTACCAAAAGTGCCATCGTTGTTTGTACCAGGCGCACTGCTCATCAGTAAAGTCACCACACTCGAACTCCCTGCTGCCATGCAGCGTCATAGGGTATGTCAACCATGGCATAGACATAGACTCCTCCATTGTTGCGGCGCTGTTGTCGACCTCTCGCAGAGTAGATCTTTGAAATACCAGACGTGACAGTTCATTTCAACGGCCCTGTCGACCTCGAAGCCTTGAGAGCAGATATAACCATGGCCGAACACAAATCTGCGCTACCCATAAACTGCACAAGGTGGATTGCGCGGGTATGCGCCAATATAGCAACCAACAGAAAGTACGGAGTATGCGCACATTGTAAAGCGTGTGATTGGTGTGGCAGGAAACTTGCGCACCGCGAACTCACCCGGAATGGTTTTAGCCCGCGGGACGACGCCACACTTATGTTCGCCTGTGTCAGAAATGTGCTCAAAAGCGCTCTTCTCAAGTCATTTGAGATTCATTGAGCGGGTCTGTTGACTTTGTTATTTGTTCGCTTTCTCGCTCGCTTGCTTGCTTGTCTGTTTTTCCATCTACACCACCTCCGAGTCTGACCACTGGCGCTTCACGGGTTTATATTGTCATAATTTGCAACCACTACATCGCGATTCAATGGATCACACAATGGACATGTCGGGCATGTCGATGTCTACGACGGCAAGTCCTACGCCCGCAATGTCGGGAATGCCTATGCCAAGTTCTACATCTGGATCAATGGATATGTCACACGGGTCTATGGGCATGTCGCACGGCACGAAGTTGATGGGGATGGACACAATGGCCATGACATTCTTCACCTCAACCTCCACGCCGCTTTTCTCAATGGGATGGACGCCGACCTCAGCTGGACAGTACGCGGGCACTTGCATCTTTTTGATTGTTTTCGCCCTGATCTTCCGCGGCTTACTCGCTATACGACTCAACTTCTTCGACGTCCTGGCGCTCATCAAGACGAGACGCGGGGACGACCAGATGATATTGTATAACACGGAAAAGCGACCCGGACCCCGAAAATGGAGAGCAAGCGAAGCGGTTATGATTGCGAGTCTCGATGTGGTCGTTGGAGGTGTCGGTTATTTGCTGTGAGTCCCAATTAGATACGCGATGTTTTTGTGTAAATACAGAACTGACGGCGTGTTAGGATGTTGGCAGTTATGACGATGAATGTGGGGTACTTTATGTCTGTTCTGGCAGGCGTCTTTGTTGGATCTCTAGTATTCAGTCGCTTCATGGGACAAACTGTAGCGCATTGAGATTAATAACTACCCAAGTACTGTCATATAAATGTTCCATATACCCTAATAACGACATATTTTCGCCCACACTTTTAGCGGAGTGCTTTTGCAGGCGAAGGCTCGCTGCATCTACAAAATACACTTGGTTTCAAACTCACGTAATGGTGATTGTCTTTGTGGAGAGCCCGTCAAACCACCACTCTTTGTTCTCAGCCTCTGACGCCGAGTTTTAGCCTTTCATAGCAGAGTAGCTTTCCATGTTTGTTTATTTGTATGTAGTTGATTCACACCTAGTTCTTCATATGGCGTGTAGTTTATCATATGAAGTAGCTTCACTACTTTGTACTGCAACCCTGAAATATCCTCCCAGTCATGTTATATATGAATGCTCTTAGAAACACGCCATGTGTACATGTGGCACAAAGAGATTACCCACAAAACGTGTCCGAAGACAACGAGAAAAAAAGAATAGTCCGGTGTCCAGATGTCTTCTGCACCGCAGAACATACACACTTCCAATTACCCCAAGCCGACCCGGACCTATTACCACGTCATGCGCCAATACCCAAACAAGGCAATTTCTTTCATTATCATAACCCATTCATTACTCAGAACCTCCGCCCCTGGATAGCCTGGAGTGCATTATCATTAGGCTGCGCATTCCCAAACCCGCATCCGCCGTCCCTCTCCTGCGCAACAGCCGGACCCGCACACTTCCCACTCTTGAATCCGCAGCAAGCAGAAGCACAATCGGCGTCAGCAGTGCATGCTCCGGTGATGAACTGTGTGCCCACCGCCTTTGTAGCCGCACCAGAAGAAGCGGCCGGTGCAGCCGCTGATGCAGCCGGATCAGCAGCCGCCTGCGCATTCGCATTCGAGGCACCACCAGTAACAGCCTGAGCAGCCGCATTATTAGGTTCAGCATTACCGAACCCGCAACCTCCATCCCTCTCCTGAGCTACGACGGGTCCAGCACATTTTCCAGATTTGAACCCGCAGCACGCGGACGCGCAATCGGCGTCGGCTGTACATGCGCCAGTGATGAATTGTGTTCCTGGAGCTTTCGCCGCCGTAGTACCACCTGCCGCAGGGGCCGCTGCTGCTGCTGCTACGCTTGCTGAGGGTGCAGAATTGGCGTTTGCGTTCGCATTTCCAGCACCACCGTTAAGGGCCTTGAGAGCATCGTCGTTGGACTGGGCGTTGCCAAATCCACAGCCGCCGTCTCTTTCTTGAGCAACTGCAGGCCCAGCGCACTTTCCAGACTTGAAACCACAGCATGCGGATGCGCAGTCGGCATCTGACGTACAGGCGCCTGTGATGAATTGAGTGCCTTGGGCGGCGACGTGAAGAGAGACTGAATGCGTTTAGTAGTTATAAGTTAGGATGACTAAGACAGCGGGAGACATACGGCCGAAAAGAGCCACAATCTTGAAGATGGGAGCCATTGTAAATGATTGGTAGATCTCTAGAAATCGTATCGACGAAGTGATGGAATAGAAGTTAAGTATAAGGACCGGCCGGCTTCACCTGGAAGAGATATAGAAGCGAAAAAGACAAAGAGTAAGAAGGTCAAGTCTAAAGTGTCAAGCGAAGATGCTGATAATTATCCAGGCTTCGTTGCTAAGGCTCTTCTTATACCTATAACTCTCCTGACTTCTTGTAGCCGATCTGCAGGCCAGACTAAGGGTCTTGGTCTGATACTTCAGGCACAGCCTCACAGCTAAACACTGCGTACGTCTCGGATTCTTGACCGACCTCGACGTCCTGGCATATTTCTCAGACGGGCCATTGCCTAGCGGGGCGGCTCCAGGGTCCTGCGGAGGAGAGTGTAAAGAGTAATATTGGGATGTGGCTATTTTGTTTGCGAATAGAATCGTGGGGAAGGCTCCTGTTCCTGGCGTTTCCAAACAGCTAATCTTCAATCGGGAATCTGTAGTGTGCATCATGCGTTTGAGTATCGACCATGGGGTATAGTGATATCTTGCATAGCAGGAAGAGAGAAAACTTTTCGGTCATGTAAGGCTGAAATTGACCAATCAGAGCGCAGGAAATAGTCCGCCCCCCTTTAATCCACACATGCCTTATGCATAGCAAAGCTACCTTCATGTTACTATGGTTTCCTTTCTGTCTGAGGAAACAACTTCCCGCCCAGATCTTCACAGCTTTCCTGCATGCGTGTAATACTGGGCTTGGTGCGCTGAGGCAGGGGTGGAACTGAGGCTGTCTCAGGCATCCCGGCATGGGGCTCACGACGTCAGAACTCTTGTATCACCCGCACGAATATGTCCTCAATCACCGCCTCAATTCATGCATTTCAGCTGTTTCTTTGTGCCTCAGGAAATGTTTGACCTGCCTTCCCTTAGGTTTGTTCAACCGCCTGATCGCACAGGTTGCAAAGCTGGCGCGTTCCTTGCGATTTCCTGACGTTGCATCGGATCCTACATCAACCTACTTTGGCGCGCGACATTGTTCGGATGCTTCTGTTGCCGTCGAAGTGGACACGAAAAGCGGTTCGAACGAGGCCGACTTTGGCGCCAGAGGCAAAGGTTTGTTCCAGAACATTGACAACGACATGAAATATCCGATGGTGAGGTAATTCGAGAGTCCAATGAGAGTAGGCAAGATTTGAATTCGCGCTTGCTCTTCAGGTTAACGAAGTGTATTGAGCGGCGGCGGGAACCTTCAGCGGGATTCGTCACTTCGTCGCCTCATAATGGCATCATAGCTCGTCAAGGTACAGATCTCCATTCGAAGTTTCCAAGCAACCAATCTCGAAGCAATCATACATGAGGTTCCATTGATGTGAGAAGTTGTGGCTTGATTGAAAGTGGGACTAGGGAAGACGATGATGTGGCGCTGGTAGATGGAAAGAAGGGATCCAATAATATCACGAAGCCTCTCCGAGACATTTCTATAACAACTGTTAACGCTCTTCGCTCTTCATGAAATTCACCTTGTCTATGATGCCACATCTTGAAAAGTCCATTTTAACAAGTCCATGTTTCTTAGCAAATGCAAGTTTGACGGTGACAGATATCGTTCGGACCGACAAAAGTACCGCCAGGGCAATGAAAACAAACAGTTCAAGCACTATGTGCATGAGAAACAAGACTGCCGACAAACAAACCACGGTATGTTGGAGTATCACCGACTAAAAATGTGTCATAATTCCTGAACCCCCGCCCAAACCTTCCTCTTTGACTTGTTTTGAGCATCGAAACATGGCATTTCTCCAAGCTTGCAGTTCTATGCCCCATTGATCGTACCAACTTCGTATAATCAGATATCGCCGCGTGATGCGCGCTCATATGAACAACTTGTTAACATCGATACATAGGGTCTGTTCAAAGCCATCGATCGACTCACTAATTATGCAATCAACTATGCAATCAACTATGCGATCAACTTGAGTGGAGCACATATCACGTGAAAATGTCACGTGCCGTAGCCTGGGTTTCACCCTCGTAATATCACGTGAAAAGTCTCCAACCAAATATACGCTTTCCAGCTGAGAAGCGATAAGAGGAGTGATCCCTCCTTGCTGTGCAACCATCCATAAAAGCTGGATCTTCTAATATCTGCCAGCGGTGAAAGACCTGCAAGTCCTCCTCTTGACGATAACCGTCACGAACCGGATAAGCGCCCTGTGCTTTCTTCTTCAATGAACCCGTTGATGAATGTTCAGTTCGTAACTAGACAGGTGCAAATCAAAACATGCACAGCTTCGAGCGTTGTGCCGACGTTTCCAGGGGTACTACATAGCTTCCTATAGAGCTCGTTGTAGTTCTCGGCATCGGCGGCGTTAAAACTAGACTGGGCATATGCGACGGTAAACATGACGAAAGGTACTTGGTAAGGCTATTAAATTCAGTCATCTAGCTTGTTGCCGGAAGTTTCAATGGGATCTATCGACTCGCTGTCAAGTATCTTGATGGTACGCTAATTAGAAACCTACTCGCCGTCATCAGTCGCTAGCATCTACGGCAATCTCAAACTAGCAGTCACTTGGAATCGGCTCAAAAATGACTTCACTGTATCGCCTACTTATAATGCTCTGATTTCAGTCCTTGAACAAGGGGATTCTGCTATTGCATGCTTGCTTCGTCCGCATAGAATGGATTACACTGAGCTTATGCCCTTGCCACCAAGTCGTAACCTTCACGGTCATATCCCTCTAGGTCGAATCCATCCGCGTCAAATCCCTCTGAGTCGAAATTATTGTCGGCATTGGATTCAATCACCTTGGACACAGCACCGGTGGTATCCTCGTCGCCCCCAAGATCGTAACCGTCCGCGTTGCCACCAGCATTGCCACCATCCTGGTCATCGTCGTCCTGGTCATCGTCGTTCTGGTCCTCATCATCCTGGTCCTCATCATTTTGGTCCTCATCATCTTCGTCATCCCCGTCCTCACTATCCTCGCCATACAATGCCGCAAAAATTCCTTCGTATTCCTCAATGTCAGTATCGTCTTCATCAATTTGACCTATATCGTAGGTTGTTGGTGCTGTGGCAGTCAGTTTCACTTCTTTGCATGTCTTTGGGGTTACATCTTCTGTATTCATCAGTCCTAATCACTACGGATTGATTTTCCCTAACTTAGGGTGAAAAGTGATTAGGATCTTTTTTTCCCCGTATTCAGGGGGGTCAAATAGGGCGGTTACTATTACATATAGGGGGTTTTTTGTAGAGGGGGATTTTACGTATAGGGAGGTTTTAGTTTCATATGATTAATGAATCTATCTAGTCCTATAGAGTGTTACATACTCTAACTCACTGTAACAATAGATCTATCATAGTCAGTAGGCAATAGATCTACTATGGTTAGCAGGTGATAGATATCAAAGTTATAGTAAGTCACAGTAATACATGTCACGTGTGGTTTGTGGTTTGGTGAATCAACTTGTTGAGCAATTGGTTTGGTATAATTGGTTTGCTACACCAAACTCCATGGTTTGTATGTGAGTATCATCAAACAGCCGAGTTCACTCTGGAGATATAAACCAGAGCTCTCTGCTCGTAGATAGCCTCAGCAGAACAGTACAGCAATACAGCTGGTTACCAGTTACTCACCTCATTTATGGATCATCGTGATATACTTGATCCGTGATAATACATAGTAACTTTGACAATAGATCTATCATAGTTAGTAGGCGATAGATCTTATTGATTAATTACCTACTAACTGTGATAGATCTCTCGTAGTTTCTCATAGATTTATATAGTTGTCCCCCTGATTCAGGGTACCTAGATCCTACTCTAGGGTGAACCACCCTAAAGTAGGGGGAAATTAATCCATAGTGATTCAGTAAAGACAAAGACTAGCAAGTCTACGTATTAGAGCAAGATCACAGATAATTTAATCAGAATTTAGTACTCGTAGCCAGTGTTTCAAGCTCATATCTGCGAACTTCTAGATCAGCACCCGGTCAAAAGACTTGTAGTGATCCAGAACAATCCCTAGTTACAGTGGCTCGTGACAAGATTCGTTTTTAGTTTCTGAGCATTTTCAATGGTGGTAACAGTTTCAGTGTTCTGGATCAACTCAAAACTTAATCACGTAAAGAGTTTCGGAAACAGATTAAGTTCCTTCTGTATTTATTGACAATGTTACAGAGCCATGACATCACGCAACGCTGTCTCAATTCGTTGCTTAATATGGACTATCTCTCAAGGTATACTCCAGGTGCCACCATACACTCCACCCCCTCACATATCGCCAGTTGAACTCGAATCAGCCGAGAGTTGAAGGAAGCCTTACAAAGATGGCGTAGATATCTTCTTGAAGAGTTGCGAACGCCAAATTTGGAGGGAGAATGGCGCGCTCCTATGATAGCTCCAACCTCCGATCGTGCGCTCGCTATTAAGAAATTATCTGGAGAAGAAGTCTTTGACTAGAAGTATAGAGGTGTATTTTGAGTTATATAAATGTTTCAGTTTTGGCCTGTCAATTTTTTGGAGTTGGTTTCTACCAGAGTTTCGACGCAGTGAGTGGCAGTTAACGCATGCGCTTCGTTCTACTACATACGACAACCGCGTGAAATCTCACTTTTCTGCAATAATTTGTGAATTTCCATTCCTTGCATCCCCACAGGATCGCTCTCATGAGTTATTAACACTCGTCATGCGTTATCGGTGTAAAATCGCCTGTGATGACGCGCAAGCTTGGCTTTAGTGTCTACTGAAAGGTATGAAATCTCCTACCGTGACTTATCTGCAAATCTTTTGCATGCTCATTTCTTCATGAGTACGTGCAAGCAAAGAGTTATTACTATCCTATTGACCATAAATGAATCATAAACATACGCAGCAAGGAGTCGCAACCTCCTAATCAACTAATTATCTATCACAGTGAATCACAGTGAAAAGGCATAGCTACCTAAGTACTTAGATAGGTATATATCAGAGGATTCGACAACTAGTCGCTATTTGTATAGTATTTCCACCGAATTCTAGACCCAATATAGAATAGATATATAGCTGGCTATCACGTGATATTGTTTTTGCTAAGAAGAAGCCTCTATCTCACGTGATGTCCTTCTATCATAAGTCCAAATTAATCACCAATCAGATTCTACGTTCTTTGGCTAACAATGTGACCGTGTCGCATGAGGCCTACCAAGATCTGATCACGTGATCAGCTCTCTGAGAGCGCACTGAACTGAGCTCAGCTCAGCTCGGAGGCACTTTTCTCCGCTTTCCTTTGTATATAGTCACATCTGATCTAAAGCTCTTATAGCTTTAGTGATCTGCTCCAATAGATCACCCGACCTTTGGTTCCAGAGCTCTATTTCCTCC
Source organism: Helminthosporium solani (assembly GCA_022560085.1). Lineage (NCBI taxonomy): Eukaryota > Fungi > Ascomycota > Dothideomycetes > Pleosporales > Massarinaceae > Helminthosporium > Helminthosporium solani. The sequence goes on from JAFISD010000112.1 coordinate 28,532, forward strand.
CACAGACCGTAATAGCTACGCTCGTTCCTCGCTGCGCAACAATGTTCATAAAGGGGCACGAGAGATACGTATTACGAGAATCTCCCACGTTGAAACCTCAGTGAGCACGCGTTTGAAATGCATAGACTGATGAGAAAATATCGAGCTGATAGTCCGTCTTCCTAGAGAGTTCTCTATTCATACGGATACGAGAACAAAATTCCTTCTTTTACCACAGCTGTCTTGGGTTTTGTCAACGTTAGATGCCTTGGAAACAAGCTGTGCGCGAAGCCATAAATACACGACTTCTGCGCAAAAGGTAAGGAATCACGGGAAGCGTTAAAGAGATGTCATTCCGCGTTTGCTTTGCGGATGGATCCAGAAGCTGTGTTGAGATAGCTGTCCTATTTCACTTGGTCTGCTCATATCACAGGCTTTTTGTGAGACCAAATCAAATTTCCACACTTTGAGTCGTCTTGAATTTGATCACATACTAGATACTCTGCCTGGTTTTCAAAGCGGTTGTCGCCAATGTCACCATGTCTACCGTTTGTGGGTCCCGCAGCCTCCGCACTGGGGGCTACCACGGGATATTATGGTACTAATATCGCCTTGAAAAGCCATGCTCCTGGCCATGATACCTTACACTTGGATACAGATCAAACTAAAATCAAGGTTTTGGGGGTGCCACCGATTCTGTTGTTAACCAAGTGTCTTTGACGCACCAGATATCTTGCGGTTCATGGCTCTTGGGCCCGATCGTACAAATGTGCAACAAGAAAATACGAATAACATGCTCAAAAAGTTGTATGTAACATCAGACAAGCATCAATAGAAGTGGGAACCCGGAAGAAGAAGAATCAGAAATTGGATTACTAAGCTACCTACGTGAATTCAGCATGCTCAGCCATCTGCCACAAGCTCGACGACTCACTTTGTCAACTTCCATCATTTGTCATCCCAATCATCGCCAATTTCACCAACCATGTCAGTGCCGCGTTCGGAGTCACGTTGTGGAGCAGTGAAAGGTGGGTTTCAGCCGATGCGGACGTTCCATTGCAAATGACGTGAAGGTGCCCCAATTAATAACCAGCCGGTTTTCTACAACATCACAACGGCTACGTTACCTTTACTCCCAACTATTAGACATCCGTCACACCTTTTTCATCTAATTGCAGACCGAAGCATCATCCCTTCACCATGGCTTCTCCAAAGATAATCCGCTGGGGAATTCTGGCCACCGGCGGCATCGCCAAAACATTGTGAGATACCCCGCAGCCCCCGCACACAAGCCCTTCACTGACATTCTCCAGCACTGTCGACTTGCTCGCCGACCCAACGACCCGTGGCGTCAAACATATCAAGCACACAGTTGTTGCTGCCGCCTCGTCTTCTTCGCAAGACCGCGCGCAGTCTTTTCTCAAGGATGTAAAGGCTCCGTCCGATGCCAAGGCATATGGCTCCTACGAGGAATTCGTCAAGGATGCCAATATCGACATTGTCTACATCGCGACGCCGCACTCGCATCACTACCAGAATGCCATGCTGTGCTTGGAGGCTGGCAAAAATGTGCTTTGCGAGAAGGCCTTCACCGTGAATGCCGCCCAGGCACGTGCACTGGCCGACAAGGCAAAGGAGAAGAACCTCTTCTTGATGGAGGCTGTGTGGACACGATACTTTCCGCTCTCCATTTATGTGCGAGAGCAAATCACGTCGGGCCGTATTGGACCTGTTGCCCGTGTCTTCGCCGACAACAGCATGGCCACCAACCCCGAAGAGACCTGGAAAGACGGCACAAACCGCATGGTCAACCCCGACCTCGCTGGCGGGGCGTTGCTTGATCTTGGTATCTATAGCTTGACCTGGGTCTTCCAGACGCTGTATCACACCCAGCCTGAGGACACTCGCCAGCCGCCCAAGGTCCTTGCCGCGCTCAAGAATTACGAAGCAACGGGTGGCGCTGACGAGACAACTTCCATCCTTCTCAATTTCCCGCGCTCAAAGGAAGCTGGTGGCGACGCCCATGCCATTGCAACTACTTCACTGCGCATCGCGACTAGCCCCGCTCAAAACGACGACACGGCGAGCATCCGCATTCAGGGCCCCGGCGGTGAGATTCAGGTCTTCCCGCCCGCATTCCGCCCGACCCGCACCAGAATCATTCTCAAGGACGGGACTGTGGAAGAAAAACACTGGCCGCAGCCCGGACCTGGTGCGGGCAGCGGCTGGTACAATGGCTTCGGAGGCGGCACCAATGCTGAGGGTGAAGGCCATGGCATGTTCTGGGAAGCTGATGAAGCTGCGACGGCGATTGTGGAGGGCAGGAAGGAGGGTAAATACGAAGGTTTGGCTGAGAGCGTGCTTATCATGGAGGTGATGGACGAGGTGAGGAAGCAGGGGGATCTTCGGTATCCCGAGAAGATTGAGACGACCAAGTACCCGACACAGCTATGATTACTACACAGTGAGCTGCTTCGTAGCGTGAGTGTTGCCATGTCAGGCGACACCTTCAATCAGATTCCAACCTCGCAAGTCAGCATTTGCATCAGCAGACGCAGGCCCTTTTTTTCTCCTAGAATGCGACGCCCTAACTTTTTGAATCTCCATAACACCAGTTCCTTACAGCGCGACGTCGAGGGGTACTGTACCTAGGCTTTCTACATGCAGGTCGCAAACCGCCTGGTGGCATTTTTCTCGTGAAGAAGTCATCTAACATAGAAATTACAACAACCTTGAAACAGCCTGCGCACTTAGAGTCTCTTGGCTCCCACGATGGGTGAAGTGACGGTGTCAAGTATTAGCCGGCGCACAGATCTTTCCCAGGTCCTGCAATTCTCCTTGGAAAAGGGATTCGAAACGCCAGACTTTTCCCACCAGTAAAAATCTGTTAACGACGCCGTTTGCGAAACACGCATTGGGTAGCGCGCGGTAAGTCAAGAACATCCGGCGATTGATCAGACGTGTTGTAAAAAGAGGAGGCACTTATCGTGCAATGAGGAGGACTGGCAAGTGGAGAAAGAGATGGCTGATACTGGCAGTGCCTTTGGAAACTCATTCTGCGGGCTTTACGGAGTACAACCAACCTCAGTGTGTATACGAAGTAGAATATCTATAAGCATGACCTTGAACCTCAATGTAGAGTACTCCGTAGATAACCCGGACTTCAATGTTTAGTTTCTGATAGGCAGGATAGGCATGATAGCGTCTAGAAGGTATTCATATCCCGGTCCGTTTACACAAACAAGCTTCGTTTCCAACCTATCCGCAGGCTACGCGAGATACACCATGGAATTAGCGTTCCCTTTATGGATATTAGAGTGGACCCAACATGAGGTGAGTCGGTGCGGTGTCCCTTCCATTTGCTTTTGGAGATCAGAGGAGTATATAAGAGTAGTAGGATGGTCCAGTGCTACGGTTGAACGGTAGGACTGTGTCCAGGCTTTACATTCGCTTTCTTCCTTTCGCTCTTTCTCGCCTACCGGCCTTTTCATTCGTTTCGTCTTTCTCGATTCAATCTATCATCTTCATCTTCATCATGAGATCCGCAACTATCCTCGGCTTCGCCTCGACGGTAGCTGCCCACGCAACATGGCAACAACTCTGGGTCAACGGAAAAGACTTCGAAACCACCTGTGCCCGTCTACCCGCTAACAACAATCCCATCACTGACGTGACCTCCAACGACATGCGATGTATGTCTATCCCCCCCTTTACCCTTCGACTTTTCAATTAACGCATCCCTTGCAGGCAATGCAGGATCCGCTGCTGCAACCTCCAAATGCGCTGTCGCCGCGGGCGACACCGTTACCATTGAAATGCACCAACACAACTCGCGTGGCTGCTCCGAAGAGGCCATTGGCGGCGCCCATTACGGTCCCGTCCTTGCCTACATGTCGAAAGTCAGCGATGCTGCGACCGCAGACGGTTCTGATCCGTGGTTCAAGGTCTACCAGGATACGTGGGCCAAATCTCCTTCAAGCTCCCAAGGTGCAGATGATTTCTGGGGCACCAAGGACCTGAACACCAACTGTGGAACCATGGACTTCAAGGTCCCCTCCGACCTTGCCCCTGGCGATTACTTGCTCAGGGCGGAAGCAATTGCGCTACACTCTGCCGCAGGCGTTGGAGGCGCGCAGTTTTACATGTCCTGCTACCAGGTCACCGTCACTGGAAGCGGAACTGCTGCACCCGAGGGTGTCCCCTTCCCTGGTGCCTACAAGGCTGCGGACCCGGGAATCCAAATCAATAGTATGTATTTTGCCTTTTCGAACTGCTCAAGAGAACCATACTGATTTTCGCCTTTCAGTCTACCAAGCGCTCAGCGAATATGTCGCTCCCGGCCCGGCCCTCATCACTGGCGGAACTGAAGCCGAAGCTGGTAAGGCTCCTGGTGGTAAGGGATCTGGTGGTGCAGGATCTGCTGCTCCTTCTGCCCCCGCGGCGACGCAGACTTCTGCTCCGGTTGCCAGCGCGAGCGCCAGCGCAACTGTGAGCAAGGAGGCCACAACGTTGGTGACGTCGACTGCTGCTGCTACACCCTCGACTCCTGCTGAGCCTGTACCCTCTGCCTCTGCTGCTGAGCCTGTACCCTCTGCCTCTGCTGCTGAGCCTGTACCCTCGGCCCCTGCTGCTGAACCTGCGCCGACGTCTGCTGCTGAACCTGCGCCCACGTCTGCTGCTGCTGCGGAACCAACTGCTACTGGCGGTGCGGGAGCTTGCTCGACGTTGAAATACGCGCAATGCGGCGGCAATGGATTCACGGGTTGCTCGACATGTGCTAGTGGAACGACCTGCAAGAAGCAAAACGACTACTACTCGCAATGCTTGTAGGCTTGCAGTAGAGAGATGTGGAAGATGGAAAGATATATTTTCTCGTTCATACTTTTATACGCATTTGCAGAATATACTTTTAAGAAGCTTGTAGCTTCAATTGACCGTTCTAAGGTCTGATACTTCTTCATTCCATGCCTTCTCTCTTGGTTTCGCACCGATAATCTCGTAATCCTGTTCGTGGTGGGTCAACGGCCACTTTTCCACTAAAGTAATCCCCAATTTCACCGCCAACACCCATTCAATATTGAGTAACGGCCTGGTCGATAGACCGTCATTTATCTGAATGATACTCTTCTGATTAGTCGAATACGTCAGCAACCATCGCGAGGATTGACATTCGGGGTTCATTCACGCGCAGCCAACCGATGAAATCATACTATACGTTCCCTGATACGCAAAGGTTTTCGCGGCTTGTCGATGACATCTATAACAATTAACATGATTCTGGGATCGAGAAGTGGCTCGGACGACCGCTTGTTACCCCAGTGCGGGGACCCCCGCAAGGTACAGGGAAGAATGCCAGCAGGAATTATCCTAGGAGGTTGAACTCGGGATATCACTGGCCGATTGCACTACAACCTCGACGTCGTCATAACTACAAACAATAGCCATAACTTCTGTACATCGTGGACACTTCCGTGTACTGCGGACTCGTGCACTCTTAAAGATCGCTTAGCCAGTGGTACATTATGGCATTGAAAGCAGCCATTGTCGTCGCTTCGGTGGCTTGCCTTGCGCTTGCAGCCCCTCAGGCGGATTCTCCGCCCAATGCTCCCACGAGACGTGTAGAGCTTAATGTGCCAACTAGACTCTACTCTCAGATTCGTGGTATCGATGGTTCATACCAAAGTTTCTCAATTGAGTTCTCGTACATGGCCGACTTCTTCGGAAATCTAAGGTACGCAGCGATCGTCTAGCCTCCACTCCCACCTCCCTTTTCTTTTGAATTATTGACTCGCTAACTCCTTCTCAGCTCCCCAAACACCCTATCATATAATTTGCTTGACAATCTCCTCCAACGCTCCGGCAAAAACGTCTTCATCCGTGCCGGAGGCTCGACAGCGAACGTCGCTCTTTTCAACGCGAGTCAGGAGACCGCGATCGAAAACCACTGGAAGGGAAGTACGAACGTAGGAATCACGGGCGCAAATACCGACCAGCCCTCCCTTTCCCTGATCGGTCCCGCGTGGTTCCAGTCGTTTCATACGGCACCAAACGGCACGCGCTATATCTATGATCTCAACCACCGCGACAACAGTCCTGCGGGTATCGCATCAACGATTGATGTCGCAAAAAGAGTGTACAAAATGCTAGGCAAGAGTCTTTTCGCCTTCGAACTTAGCAATGAGATTGACTTGCGTTGGAATGGGACGTGGAGGCCGAAAGATTGGAACCCGAAAATGTATACGGAAGAGTATTTGAATTATACACAGTTGTTTGATGAGCAGATATTTGATGAGAGGGGAAAGGGTGGGAAGGAGCCGATGTTTCAGATGGGTGCCTTGATTGGGAGTGGAGGCGCGTGGATTAATCCTTGGTGGAATAGTCCCGAGATTTTGGCCCTTGGGATCAATAAAAGGGGCGATATCAAGAGTACCAGCCAACACGATGTAAGCCCCTTAATCCTTCATTCTTATCTTGAGCGATATCGTGGAAGTGGCTCTATTTAGGCGCCAAAGCGAGGTCGTACTTTGATTCAACATGTTGGCTGGATAGCTGATGTCGTTGTGTACTGCAGTATCATGGTAGCAACTGTCGCACGACAAAGGAGATTGCTACCCTACGCCAAAATCTTCTCAACCATACCAATGTGATCAACCGAGTATGGCCACACACCCAGATGGCACCCGTTGTCGATACCTACGGTATCGAATACGTGATTGGCGAAACTAACAGCATCTCCTGCCAAGGTCGCGATCTTGTATCGAACGTCTTCGGCTCTGCGCTCTGGTATCTCGATTACAGTCTTTACGTGGCGAGCAAATCGCCAGTGGCTAAGATGTACTGGCATATGGGCACCCCGTATCGGTATAGTCTGTGGAGTCCGTTCGCTGCTATATCGAATAATCATAGTGCAGTTATCAGGCCGAGTTATTACGGTGCGTTGGTGCTAAGTGAGTTGCTCGGCGGCTCACCCCTTTTGAATACTCGAGGCGATGGTGGAAAGCGACAGGTACATGCCGTCTTTGAGGAAGAGACTCTTGTGGTCTATTCTGTGCATCTCGAGCAGAAGTTGGAGAGTCTAGTAATTTTGAACAACGCAGAGTGGAACGCCACTCAGATAGATGAGGGTTCCAGGCCTTTCATCCAGTTTGAACTGCCGGGGAGAGTCACGGGTAGTGCGGTTGTCAAAAGATTGACGGCGCCGGGTGCAGATGTTAAGACAGGGGTAACTTGGGCGGGGCAAAAGGTTACCGAGAAGGGTATGGTTGAAGGACAAGCTGTGAAGGAGACTTGGAGAGAGGGTGAGAGAATTAACGTAGGGCACTCGGAGGCTGTTGTACTGTGGTTCCAAGACTAGTTGGTCTGATGTGATTGACTGGGAAAAGTAAGGACAAAGAGATTATGATTCTACATGGCCTAACGAAGAGAAACAATGCTATCACAACTTACCTAACAGCTTCCTCTATCTTTTAAGATCCCAATACGCCATTTAGCAACGGATAAGAATGGCATAGCTTGAAGTGAATGTAGCCTTCACGTCATTGGTCCATATAATTCCACGATTACGATGCCGATTTCTGGAAAACATTTGCCTGGTGATTGTAGTAGATACCATCTACAACACTCTCTCCACTCAAGATTCTTCAGCCTCATATCAAATTGCGAGGCGAGCATAACAAAACGCGCATTGGGTTAGCACCACACAGGGATACACGTCACACACACACCTCGGGTCACCAGCCACTTCCAACCTCGATCTACGCCAGCTTTGATAACTTGACAACACACTCCACATTGACAACGAACACGTTGAAGTCCCGGGAGGCGAACACCCCGCTCGTTGTGTCGCAATGGTGCCAACCTGCGATGGGGATGTTCGCCGAAAACAACCGAGCAGGGTCTTACCATCCAGGGCTGCCCTCCAAGACGTAGCATCAAACTGCTACATTATAGCCCTCGAAATACGAAGAAAGCCTGGGCCAAGCAATCAGAGGAACGTACAAGATGGGAGGCTTGTTTGGTGGCCGGGGAACGATGAGATCAGCGCCCTCGCAGTTCACGCTTCCGCTACCCACAACCTAAAAAACCTACCCGTTCTAAAAGCCTCTTCTGCAGATGCTCGGTCCGATTGTGTAAATGCACCAGTCCCACATTAAAAGGCTTGCGGCTGCATGACCATTGGGCAGCCTTGCAGATACATCACGCGATGAGTGCGCTGAGATGACGCACCCCAAACATAACCCTCACGTTCAAAAACTGGTTCGGCAACGGAACGGGACGAAGCCTTCTTTTTGCCGATGGTGGGTATAACAGCTAGGGTCCCTAGGGCAAATGACAGAGAAACACAACTGGAAGCACCGGCATTGACTAGCCCTACAACGTCTCCACAAGTCCAATGCCAACACATCGAGCCAGCCTGATCCGGTTGCGGACGACGCTCAGGTCCTTAACATCTGGAGGTCAATTGGACGAAAGGACCCACTGCAATGGCACTCGGTAGGCTGAGCAGCATGACATATATGTTCTCTCGGCGCCGTAGGTTCTATTTTGCCAGGCTGGTCGCCTCTCCCTCGTCTGTCCCCCTAATTCCTGCATCAAATCCAATCAAAAAGTTGAATGTCCGCCAACGCAAGCGTGGCTCTCTATGACAACGCTGAATTTTCCCTGGCGATGTTGCACGACAGCATGTAAAAAAGACTGCCCCTCTTCCCAGCAGTTCGGTCCAGAGGTGGTAGTCGGCACTTTGACTGCATCCATGCAGTTCATACATGCGTCCCTAGACGTACTATATACATAGCGTCCTGGAGCCTGACTCGCATACTGTCATACTCACTTGCGAAAAAACTTTCGTTACGGTTCTTTCGCCGGGGTTTCCTAGCACTGAACGCTTCTGGATAGAACTGCCAGGCATACAAGTTGATACGATACAAGACATGGCCTCCAATATGCAAGAGACCTACGTCCAGAGACTCCAGAGTGCGCTCTCTTCCGTCTTCCTGCCTTCCATCACTGACCACCACTTCCATCAGACTATTGCGCTACAAATCAGATAGCACAACCTCAGTTCCAGGACTATTCTGACCCCCGAGGTGCGCTCTTGAAACTTCCTCATTTGTCCCGTCTTTGTCGACTTTGGCCTAGTCTGATCGTAGTCTACTAGGCATCCGAACAGCTTGGTCGAGCAGCGTCATCGTCCAAGGGCGCGAATACCGAGCACATTTATGGCGCGACTATCGCTACCTCGAACAATCGCGTGAAGAGGCCGCTGAAATTGCTTGGAAAGCGCTCAACGGCTTGCCCCTCGCGAATACCCAGCAGTACGCGTACGGTCGTGGATACACTACGTCGCGGTAGACCGCCTTTCCCGTAGCAGCCGTGTTATCGAAGACCATGACTTGGGGAACATTATCAGTCCCTCAGTCACATACCTTTCTTTCAAACCCGTCTTCGCGGGCTGTATCGGTACTGGCTCGAAAGCTTCACAAACCACCGTCGGGTCAAGGACCTTGTCGTTGGTCTCCCAGCATGCTCTGAGGCCGGATACCTTCTTCTGCTCCTTCTACTTCATCGCCATCCTCTTCTTTCACCAAGTGGCTGTCTGTGTGATTATTTTCCTTGGCCTCGGCCACTCCGACCACGGCTCGTCTTATGGGATAAGCGTACCTCAACTATTCCGCTTCTCACACCACTTTTACTTTCACTTCGCGTCGCACATGTATAGCTGTAATCGGCAATTAGTTCAGCGTAAGATATTCCACGTGCTCAGAAATCAAGCACGGCTAGGCTGATTTCAGTCACTGTAATTGGGAGAATGCAATATCTTTACCTATGCAAAAGTACCTGCTATACAACGTCTAACCTGATCTTCCTCTATGAATATGACATCTTTGGCTTCTTACACATCTCACTGCAAACGGAAATTGGGTCCTGATGGTTATTTTCAAGTAACGAATCCCCGTTCCATCATTTCTGTGTTGAGCCTATCAAACACTACACCAACTACTTCCACGAGCGCATCCTAGAACATAGGAGTTGGGCATGATTCTCTATGACTTCTAGATAGCACTGTGATGATGACAACAAACAAGCTAGTGCAGAACACGTGTCCTTGGCGAGAGAAACATCATAAAACTTTATAACTGCGTTCATCATTATACTGAGTTTGTTTGGAAGATATCGAGGAGTCTAGTTCCAATCTCAAAATTTAGAGAGAAAAAATGCTTCCTGACGGGTCTACCCTTTTTCATGCTTCCATGGTTCGAACCATCGAACTTTAAACACGGTCACGCGAGATACGCCGGGGTTGACGCCCCCTTCACCGGTGATGGTCAATGTACGTATTAAGTGTTGCAGTCTTCCCGGGTCTGCCCGCTTGGGTCCATGCGGCATGTGAACATGAAAGAATTCCGAATTTCCACGACACGTATATCACTGCATTGATTTCCTGAACGCTGCAAGTCGATCGAACTTGGCGGTGATACGTACGGATGATGCAGTGGGGCAAAAGAACTAACAGGGTTTCATATGCAAGATGGGGCAATGATGTCACTCAGCGAGAAATCTTATAGGGGTAGATTCTCATTTTATAAATGAGGGGAATGCTAGGGGTAAGGGTTTTCTTGACACGTATCTAATGTGGATCCAATGCCATATGTACCACTTGTCCATAGGTGTTGACTTACGCCGTACAATTGACGCAGACTTATATACCTGTGACTTCTTTAGATCGCACTTCCACAGAAACTTTTACATTGCCGCGCATGAAGTGTTGCAACTCAATACCCAACTTGTGCGGTCTTACACGATTGCATGAGTCATGGACTACTAACACGTCTTGTATCTCGAGAACCTCTCGTAAAGATGGCTCAAGCAGTAATCAAAGAATAGAAACACAGATTATCCTAAATAGCGTCCGACCCAACCTGGTGAGACTGGAAACGCTTTGGACATCGCGACGAAGGCTGCGGAAACCTGTCTAGCGGCCGATGACTGTTGGCTTAATGTGACTCATGAGATGTGTATTATATAGGCGCGTTGAAGCAGACGAACATAGGAGCAGACAGCGTATATTTCAAATTTCCCTAGCCGAGGAATATGTGCACACAAGCTACCTAATCAGAAGGTAGTATAAAGAATCGTTTATTCGTGATAGTATGGGTTTGAAGATGGCGAGCTGGGAAATGGTTTGACATGCCTTATCTATTGACTGATATATGAGGCCTATGACGTACTTTCGGAGGCGCTAGTCTTCGTGATAATCGTTCTAATCTTATAGCTATTAGATAAGGGATGTTTGGTTACTTGAATACTATGCTATTTAGGCCCTTCATTTACATCTTTCACGTCATTTGGACTTGGAGCTCAGTCTTCCATATGTCATACTCAACCTCATTAGCCCTAGCGTTTCACCATATTACCATCATATGCATGGCGCCTAGGTACTCTGTGTGTAGTAATAGACTAAAGTTAGATAGATGGCTTCAAGTACCTATTGATAACTATATATGTATCTCATACAATTTGAGAATTGTATGTATACGTAAAGCTTATTGTGTGAGTCATAAAAGCTTTCGTTCTGTTGAGATATATCAGTGGGAGTCAAATTATGGTATTTTGAATCCCATGTTATGATCTCATAATTTCCACGTTGAAGCATGCCCAGCACACGTTTCCACTATATGGGCATCTTATCATTCAATGTATAATTCAAAATTCGAAAGTAATAATGAACTATAGCAAATAAGGCAGGTGAAGCAGATACCTCATTCACAGGACTAGAGTCATATTTGCGGTATTAGTACTGGTTAAAATTCAAGCACTATAAGAAATAGCGATAGACTTCCATTCTATGCACAGTACAGAGTTTGGTGATTACACCATAAAAACGGTGACCGGCAGTCAAATCCTCCGATAGTTAACCAGGCAACCATGCCTTTTCACTGTGATGCACTGTGATGCACTGTGGCACCTTTTGTGTACTGTTATAGAACCATCCAACAAACCACTTCTAACTTCTACCGGTATCAAGTCGCGTAAACACTTACACAAAGCCACAAAAGTGAACATACCATTCGGTCTTGTACTTCATAACCAGCCGGGTATTTCAAAATCGTCATTCGTATAGATGATATGCCAAGCTAAACCTCAAAAAGTCTAGTCAGCCAGTCAACCAATCAGAAATTCTGAAATTACCCGCTACCGATCAGAGGATAAGCATATCCTGTGCATATCTTGTACGGCAGTTGTAGTCTATTGGACCTGACATGCCGGATTTCAGGATCTGCGTCGGGCACAAATCCAGAATCTGGATTAAGAGGGGTAGACAGATAGATCTACAGCAGCCCTACATTTTATATCTGAGCATCGTCCACTTGTCTGGTTCCCACAACGCAACTCTGAATTACGATACAAGGCCCTGACCTTAAGTCTAGTAAAGCACAAATCGTCATGGGTCTCTTCAGTGCGATCCCTTCGCTAATTACCTTTGGTAACATCTCCCTAGCACTAAGCGCGTCAATCATCACAGTCATACTCTACCGTATAATCTACAACCAATACTTCCATCCTCTCTCCAAGTTCCCAGGACCATGGCACGCGACCTCCTTCTCCATAGTCCACGCCATAATATCAGTCAAAAAGAAAGAGCCAGAATTTCTCATGTCCCTGGTGAAAAAGTACGGCCGTAAGTCCCTCCCACACCCGACACTCCCCCTCACCTTCTTCCCCCCAAAAGGCTCCACAACAACACCCATCCCACACGCCCTGATCAATGTAACCGTTAAACCACCTCGAAAAAATTCCCAAGCCAAGATCCGACAAGGTCGACACTAACACCCTGCTATTCCACCAGGATCCCGCCCAATCCGCATTTCCCCCACCATGCTCTTCTTTCCCCGCGCATCAGCCCTAAAGGACATCTACTGGAATCCAAAGCTCAACACCAAAACGGCGCTTTACGGAACGGGAGCTCTCGGCCCACCACACCTTTTCTCAACGCTCGACGGCGAAGCCCACAAGCAGCTTCGGAAGGCACTTTCAAATGCGCCGTGGACAATCGGCCAGCTGAAAAACACGTGGGAGTCGCGATTCGATGATCAAGTACAGCTCTTCATCTCCAAGATGCGGGAACATGCGGTTGCGGACAGGGTGGTATGTCTGTCTGACAAGGTCGCGGAGTTTGCGGCTGATATCATGAGTATGATCTCCTTTACGGAGGCGTTTGGATGTGTGCGGAATCAGAGCGATGAGAAGAGGATATTGGAGAATTGGAGACAGGGGTTGGTATTTTTTGGGTTTGCAGCGAGGTTTCGGTTCTTCAGAGATGTGGTGCTTGGGATTCCGATGGTGGGGGCTTGGTTTCTTCCGGCTTTTAATAAGGAGCAGGGAAATGGGTGGTTGATGGCTGAGGCTGAGAGACAGGTTGCTGAGCGGGAAACGAGGAATGCGGAGAAGTCGTTTACAGGGACGCCGGATTTTATGCAACAGTGAGTTTTTGATCTTACGGGACGATGAGAAACAGTTCAATTGGGTTGGAGGGGATACTGACTGGTACACATCACAGCTGTCTTGACGCCCGTTTCGCTGACAATACACCCTTGACTCAAACCCAAAAGTGCGCACATGTAACCCTTCTGATCCAAGCCGGCGCCGATACCACGGCGACAGCCCTCGGAAATATCCTTCGCTTCCTCGTGACCATACCCACCGTCTACACGCGTGCACGCGCAGAAATTGACCTTGCCGTTGAAAACAACCTCCTCTCTACGCCGATCCAGTACGAAGAAACGCGCCGCCACCTACCCTACTTCGTAGCCTGCATCAAAGAAGGTCTCCGTCTGATGCCGCCTGTTACTAACCTATTCGCACGGCTTGTTCCAAAAGAGGGCAAGGTAATTGATGGTGTCTATGTAGCTGGTGGCACAGAAGTGACGAGTCACGCGTATACTATGCAGAGAGATGAAGGTTTGTATGGAGACGACGTAGCGATGTTTAGGCCTGAGAGATGGATGAAAGATGAGAAGGCAGCGCTAGAGTATGAGGCTGGGCAATTCACTTTCGGGGTAGGGCCGAGGGTGTGTTTGGGGAAGGATATTGCGATCATGGAGATTTACAAGTTGTTACCTGAGGTAAGTGATTTTTACTTGCGTCTATGAGACATTGAACGATGCTGATGGCGTGCACAGATAGTGAGGAGATTCGATGTTGAGCTTGTGGAAGAGGGGGCTTATGTTGTGAGTGGTGGTGTTGCGTATAATGAAGGGTTCATGGGTAAGTTTGTTGAGAGGAGCGATGTGAAGGCAACGAGTGGTTAGTGCGGAGGCCTGCTTGATTGCATGTGAGACCGCCAAGGATATTCGTTGATCTTGTAAGTTAACTGCGGAACGTTTGTACGCCGTCAGGTATTCTGATTGGACCGAAAATAGTCTATATGCAGACAATTTTCATGCGCGTTACATATTGTAGAATGGGCAGACTAATAACAGTACAATATCCATACTCCAAGGAAACTAATCCACAACATCAAGGTACAACTATCAAGACCAAAGTGGAACAAACCTTCGTAAGCAAAGCGGGTGCAAAACTTCTTCCTCTGTTAGCGTGTGTGCGTGTCATACCTACCTCTAACCCTCCTATGAGATAGCACAATATCCCCACCCTCCATAACCTTAAGGATTTTATGCCATTACGCGAGTCCCATAACATTGTTCTATGTTCAGCTCGCTAGCGCAAAATGGACCCCGAACCCTACCTCATGTGCAAGCCCTTTAGCCGTGCCAGCCAAGAGCCCCCACAACGTTTCCACAACGTGCCGGTCAGCCCTACCGCTTACCGAAGACAAGGTCCGGTTTTGACAACGAATCCTGTTGCCCCCCTATTCCTCACGTTGCTGCATCTCATCTTACCGTTACCTTACCTAGCTGCTCCACTAGACGTTCATGTTAACGTATATCGGTGGCCGAACAATCCTCGTCGCCCAACGGCGGTTACACAATCCCAAGAACGATACCCCGGTGGCCCTTGCGACGTAGCTCCTACTATGTAAATATGCAAGCCACTATTTCTTACCACCCAAGTAAGCAATCGCCTTGGGAATATATACAGGACCACCACGTCCGAAAGAAGATTTAGGAATCGTCCTTGCGAGCTAAAGCTGGAATGTATTTATGGTCGGCGAATGAAACGAGGAGATTAGTGGTTTTACACGCAGCGACGGAGCGTGGGTGAGGCGTTTAAAGCTTGCGTAGCGATCCGGCTGGATTGCATAGCTTGGAGTCGGTCGGTCGCGATCGATGATTTGTACCGTACGGGAGGGATTTCATCCACGCCATAGATATCCCTGCCTGTAACAAAGTTCAGAACCCTCAAAATCTAATCCTTGTATCTCCTTTGGTTTCCTCACTGAGTCTAGTATCAGGCACTTGTTGGCATCATGTTAGTATCTGCAAAGTTTTTCAGTCGGAATCCGTATGTATTAATGACTCCAAATGCAAGAGTGACTTAAATAAGGATGATTGCCTGTACGCAGTAAGATATAGAATAAGAACAAGTAGATCTCATTGCATGTGCCAAGAACAGGGCGACTTTCGTAGATGAAAGGGGACAGATACACGGGGACAGAGGTAGAAGGGGCCAGAATGAGACGGTAGCTGGAACCATGGGAGCAGGCACATTGGAAACGATGTTTTGAAAAGTTCGATATTGCTTCGTTTTTGTTTTTGGTTTGAGTGTGACTACGCACGCATCCGCTCAGCCCACGCCTTCCCAATGTTTCAGTGCAGGGTATTCAATGAAATGCGTGCTGGATTGAAGAAGAAGATCTTTCATCGAAATCAGATGTCAGCCTTCTCTTCGGCAGTCCTCCTGGAAGCGATCGAGGATGGTCACTGGCAGGTGGCTGAGATGCTGACCGCTCCCTTGTACTACCACGCGGTACTTGTAAGTGATCCAACTGTGCTGCGGCTGTCCACCTCAAATTCCTCGACGGTGTGAGCTCTGTATTAGACTCAAAAGACGTAGGATTTATATCCACCTCTCTAGAGTAGGCGCGGACATGTATGTGCGGCGAGGGGGCCGAGCCCCAATGCGGTGTTGGGCTTACGATGTGCGTGGATGAAAAATGTTGCGAATGAGATGGCTTAGTATTTCTCTCAACCACTGGACTTGGTTCAAGCTGTGAGTCAACTGGAAAATGTGCGGATGCATTCGAGCGCAGCGGGAGCGTAGGTTGAGTGTATAATGTGGTTGGAGTCTGCTCATAAGGGCGCGACTGAAGTCGTGTAGGTGCGGGGGTTTGGAAAGAGGCCGCTGGGACACCGCTGGGCTGACTGTTTGTTAACTTAGGGACTGTTTCCCATAGCTGTAGCTTGTGGAAGGCGTTTTGAATGACAAAATAAGAGTAAAAAAAAGCAATAGGAAAGAACCATCGAATCTGAAACCGACAGTGATAATTGAAACTTCTTTTGTCAAACAAAAGCGCCTTGTAGATGCAAGATAATTCCGCACCAGAAATGCAAACAACGGGAGTATCACATAATACAAGCAAGAGGCGAAGCGAAGAAGATAGATGTAAGAACAAAGAACGCTAAATCCAACAGAAAGTAATAGAATGAAGTAAAAGTAGATGAAGAGAAGAGGTCGTCATACCCAATAGCTTTGATCGGCAGCTGGGACGCCAGCAGGCCAGATAGGCACTTGCATGAGCGCATCCCAGTCTTCAAAAAGGCTCCCAGATGGTTGAAAGCCGGTTGCGCTGCCCATGTTTGAGGGCGATGATATTGGGGGGTACTGAGCTACATGCATCGGATAGCCCCCAGTCATTGCGTGGATACTTTGATCCCTGAACTGTTGTGTGACAGGTCCCTGTTCCTGTATACCACGCTTCATTCTAGCCTTTGCGAGAACCTTCCCGATCAAGTTCATCCGTAGTCCTGGCTCCATGGTGTGGCTGTTATTATCCGGGATGAAGAGCTGATCTAGTACTGTCCAAGCGGCGTCTGCAGCTTCATGTCTAACTGGTAAGTCTGACGCCAAAACAAGCGCGAGGAACGAACATGAACTGGTCTCTCGAATCCTTCGTGTGTACCAGTATAACGGCGAAGTAGAATATTGGTGAGAAAGGGCTGCGCAGCGCGTTGCAAGTTGTAGAGCATCGTGAAAAATACTGTGAGAATTAACACATGCCAGAAAAGATTGCAAGGGGCTAGATGATGTGGTAATCTAAAGAGCTTGAGTTAAAGGGAACATACCTGAGTGCTTCAGAATGGCCACTAGGTGTAGAAGTAGGCCCAGATGTTTCTTTGCGCTGCGCCAATCTA
Organism: Helminthosporium solani; assembly: GCA_022560085.1. Taxonomy (NCBI): domain Eukaryota; kingdom Fungi; phylum Ascomycota; class Dothideomycetes; order Pleosporales; family Massarinaceae; genus Helminthosporium; species Helminthosporium solani. The sequence goes on from JAFISD010000112.1 coordinate 45,823, forward strand.
CTGATGAATGTAGATTTCAAGATGTTAATCTGGCATACTTCAGCCACCAGATACTCCAAGGGTTCCGAGCTATCAAGCTTATCCCACTGATATCGTGTGCTGTAACGTTCTTGTAACTCTCCCACCCACGAATTCCGGCCAGGTCGCCCCCCAAAGGGGATCGCACTCCTCGCAAGTTTAGGCGAGGATGAACTCCCCGAGAGTGGCAGATCTCGAGGCTGATAACGGAAACAGAGTAGTTGTTGCTGCTGCCTTGCTACTTCAGCTTCCACAAGCATAAGGGTCATGGAAGAAAAAGGAGAGCCAAGCTGCTGTTCTTGTTCGACGTCTTCTAGTGTTCTGAAATTATTGATATGACCTTGTCCTGCAGCAAGGGTATTCTGATTGATCTCAGCCAGCTCCTGATCGTTAATACTTAACGGGAGGATGGTATCGTAAGAATCAGGGGTAACCGTAGGTTCGCGGCATAGCTGCTCAGCAAGGCGGGTGTCGAGGATACATATCTGGGCCCATAATCTTCGCCGTACCTCGGTCTCAATAGGGTCAAACCCAAAATTTGATGGATCGCGATGAAGGCCAGAAGATCGTGCTATCCGTATGGCCGTGCCAAGCTGTAACCACTGAAGCTGACAGTCGGTGCTACCTAGTTCGACGGACTTTGCCAAGTCAGTCTTGCATAATGTTGCTATGGACTTTACTTACCATATATAGTAGCATAGCCTGGAGTATCTCGATAGATTCTGCTCGTGCAAGCTTGCCATCGAGCTTGCTTATCCTCATGGCAACTTCTCGTTTAAAGGTGGACCACAAGGCGCCAACGTTCACGTTCTGTCCAAGGTCCGGAGGATTGGGGCTGTTGATGATAGAAACCAGGGAAGCAAAATAAACTGAGTAAAGAAGGGTTCCGAAAGCGCCTTCGGTCGGTGGCGCCGAAGATTCGTTCGGCAGTGCTCCAGAATTGGAAGACAAAGACCCGGGGCTGGCAAATGGTATTGGAGGCGAATCATAAGAGCCTCCGGCAGAAAAAGCGTTTGGAAAATTAGAGACTGTCGTTGCCTGAGCTTGCGCAGACGTACGTTGCCGAAAAATTCTGCATCGATCTAGAAACGATGGCCAGTGTAGTATGCGGGTAACTGGATCAACACGATAGCTAAAGACTCTAAGGAGTATCTCATGAAGTCGGTCATCGACCAGAGGGGCCACTGCTTCATTGATACCATATCCTGAAGCTTGCTGGGAATTGTCATCTAAGCCTTCGCCAATCAGCGTGTCGACATCAATGACCTAGAAGATGTGAGTGACTAGCTCCTTCTCTTATTTGAGTTTGAACATCTATACGCACCTCTTCTGCGGCTGCAGCCCAGGAATATGGACTGATGTATGTAGAGGCAAAACCACCTTTCACAATTCTCCCTCGATTGGCGTATGAAAAGTCCTCGGCGAGATGTGGAGGAGAGGGTGAATGCGATGGTTCGCGGGATGGCGACCGGCTGGTGACTTCTCGAGACAGGCGAGCCACTTCGTCTTCCAGCTTGGACAGTCGATTCTGTTCCACTGGTTCGTGGCTCCCCGATCGCGATGGCCCCGTTGCATGAGACGACCCGGCAGTCTGGACTGGCTGGCAAAAAGCGCCAACCTTGACACAATTTGAACAAGCTGGTTGAGCACGATCGCATTTCACTCTCCTCGCTCTACATCTCGCGCACGCTAGCACATGTCGTCGTCGAGTAATCAGAGGTGCTTCGCTTCGACCATCGTACTTTGACGCCATCTTGAACTTTACAACTTTTGTAGCGTGTTAGGATGTCGATTCCTGAAATGGGTTCGTGGGTGGCCGAAGATCCTTGAGCGGGTACTTAGGCGGGTGAGGTAGCGCGTTGGGAGCCTATTGAGTATGCAACTCGTGCGAAGTTGACAGCTTGATAAGAGTTATGTAGGTAGATGTACAGAATTTGGCGCTTGACCAAGCAGCAGACTTCCGCCCCTCGAGCCGTTTCTCGCGCGAAATGAGGAACAGGGGTTCGGTTCACGTGACGGAGGAAGCGCCAGCCCTAAAGGCCAAGTTACGCCCTGCAGCTGCCTATTTTAAGTCAATTGACTAGTTGACCATATCGCTCAGCGGCGGTATAACGAAGCAGGGACATGTCATTGCTGGGAATAGGATGCGCACATACCAGCTAGTGTAAGATACGAAGTAGTTGGAAGCTCTGACTAGAAGTCTCGTGCGTCCGAAGCATCCCACATCAGGAGTCAGCCTCGATGAAAACGTACAAGATCATGTAGTGATATCGTGGGAGACTCTACTTTTGTCCATCTTATACAGCTGTGCCCGGCTGAGCCTGGGATCGGACACGGGTGTGGAGTCGGAGCAGAAACTTTGTTGCGTTAAAGCGTCAGAGGGTGGAGTGCGCCAATTGTCGAACAGTCCCTGTACAGGCACGACAGGTTCGCAATCGTACTTCAAGCTAGACAAGACGGCAGAAGGATTCTAACCTAATCCGCTAACCTCACTATGGAATGCCAGCGCTAGCGGCTTCTCCGACCCAACGGCCAGAGCGGTGTGCGCAAGCTGGAGATTAACCATGTTGCATGCCCAGAATACGTAGCGATGGGGGCCGGAATAAAAGTTGGGAGGTCGGACGAGGGCGTCCCATCGGTCCCCAACATCGGAGGCCTGGCGCTGTTCGGCCGACGTGTACGAAGTACGGAGTAGTATGTACCTGGATAGGTGACATCGTGCACCTTGCAGCGCGCGCGGCGGGAGGATGATAGGGCTGCTGCCTTTACTTCGTCCCAGGTCATCGTTTCGGAGATATGAATCTTCGCTTGCCGGTCAGGTCAGTGCAAGCGAAGGTGGTCCCTGCACGTGCAATACGGACAAAGGCCACCGGTTTGGCCAACAGTTAGTTTGGATACAGTGACAACAATGGGGACTCAGGCGGGCCAGGCTGAACTGGAGCTACAGACGTAACTGGAGCCCTCTGCGGAGCTCACGATGCAATGCTGGATGGATACATGGACATGTTGTGGCGGAGGTGACGGTTCGCCGAGAGACGGTCGGTGATGCATCCCAGCCGTGCGTGCATTGTCAGACGAAAGCCGAGCGCCGTTCGCCAGGCCGGCCGACGTTTAGAACTTCGTAGCGGCGAGACACTGAGAATGAGGGAGTGACCGATGATGACGATGATGATGGCGATGAGGCCAGACTCGACCCGACGCAAGAGTCTGACAGGTCGGATGTCAGGTGTCAGGAAGGCGGAGGATGAATAGAGGTGTAATTAAGGTTAAGGTTGAGCAGAAGGTGCAACGGGGTTCCGTCTCTGCCCGAAACGGCTTAGCGTGCCTTCCCTGGACGACGAGGAGGAGCAGGAGCCGTGTGTCACTCCCTTCATCTCCTCCACACCACCTCAAACCTCCTCTCCGCTTCTATATTTGTCTTCTACACTTCCTCCATCTCCAATGCGCATGTAGCAAAGGGCAACAATCTCCACCTTCCGCCTGTGCCCGTCATTGTCACTGTCAAGAAGCTGATCATGGCAAGGCTGCCTTGCGCCTCTCATCCGCCGATGCCTCGTCCAACAAGAGCTTCACTGCACAATACATCTTCCAGCTCGCCTCACCACCCCCAGCTATTCTTATTGAGAGTCCTTGCGAGCTGGCCGTCTGTCAGTCATTAACAATCTTGACTTGACTTGTCACCGGGCGTTGCTCTTTGGTGCGCAAATCAGCCTTACCGTGCACCGCCACTCGCAAGTCGTGCCACCTTGAAACCCACCCTTTTGTGTGCGCGAGCCCATGTGCAAATCGCTCCTTCGTTGGTTTGCTCCTGGAATACTCCGTAGAGCATGGAGACTCGACTTCAGATGCACCTTCACTGTGCCCATGGATGTCACGTGCTTCTCTTCCGCAGTACGCAATACGGCCGGGCCAACTCCTTTCATGCCGGCCGATCAGCCGTACGGTCAACCCAAAGCTTGACGGCAAAATCTGAGCCTGGATACGGGCAGATGTCGCCTTGCACGAATAACTGTCTTTGTAAACACAGCGTTCGGGGGTGTGGCTCCCACTGAAGATCCTGTCCCATGTCTTTTCTATGCGGGAGAATCGCATGATCTATCTAGTGGATGTCTCGCAGTCAAGACCCGCCCCCACGCACCACCTTTGCCCCACTGCCACGGCCATGGAAAGTAGCGTTTCACAGCCTTTCATGCTACGCCGCAACGTGTCTTTGCTTGCTTGTTTGTCGCGATCCGTCCGTCTGGAGTTAAATCAAGGCGAGCCTTTGGTCTGGATTGTGCACCGAGGACTTCACGTTGCGCACGGTAGAAGGACCGAGGGCTATTTTGAGCCCATTGCAATGACCATCAAGCTTAGCGAGGGCCGATACGGAGCCCTACTATGTATGTACAATACGAAAATTATGCTATGACAAGTAGCTCCGGATCCAAAAGCTTAAATCAGTTGAGCCCTACACTCAGGCCTGATATGTTCTCAGACTAGTGCCACCGTTGCTTACAGGCTTTGCGATCCTTCTGATTCTTCTCAATTTGGTTAATTCGAAGAACAACATTTCCATTTTGGGACATTGAACAGGGTTGTGCCTCAGGTAGTAGGTGTCGGCGAAATATCTTGCTTCCTATCACAAACCTAGAGATGTACCATCAACAATAGTTCACCACGCTTCGGTGGCTGGCCTGAACTCCAGTGGGGGACGTGGTATCATCGGAATCTCGCTCCTTCGACGAAACACATTGTCCCAAGGGATATCGGCTGAGCCGTGCCAATACCGCCACCCAATTATCCATCAATCTTGCCAGATGAGCCAAGTATCTACAATATGAATCAAACTATCAATCGAACACATTCCTGATGAGGTACTAGACGCTTATCTTGACTCCCTCCGACAGGGCGAGTGTCTCAAGCTTGCTCATTATACATCGCAATCTTGTTCACGCACCTACGCCACCATCAATAATATTGGTCAGAACGAATAACAATTGGATGCATCCTCATAGATCCATCGGTTGCAACGGGTAGATGTCAGGAAGGATTGGCCCCCTTCCTCAGGAGTCGGTCTGTTGACCAACATCTTTCAAGAGCGCGCGCGCGAGACCAAAGTAGATGTTGAGCTACAGCTCTTTCATGTCGACTCTGCTACAACACTATTCGTACGAAAAAATACTCACGCGCGGTACTCAGGGCGATCGTCAGCTTGCCAAATAGAGACGAAGGCATAATCCAAAATCTTTTATTCAACTATTGCAATTGACAAGTACAGGCTCAACATCATCTCTATACAATTCTTGCAGCTTCGACCTACGCTTCAAGCGCCATCCAGAATCTCTTTCCCTCGTTTCCTTGCGCAACCTTCGCGACAGATAATTCTGCTGCATCTTCTTGCTGCGCGATATAACGCTGCATGACCTTCAACCATATCTTCTTTTCAGCTCGGCTCGCACGCTTACCCTCCCATACCCAGATATTCTTACCAGCATCTAGAAGGAATATATCATTGTCATCCAGGTCATCCCGACCGATCGCATTGCCTTCCTTGACAAGATCGAAAGATAGGTCGCCTTCGGCGTCACTGAGTTGGAACAGCTTCTTCACCTCCCTCTCGCTTCTTGCTGACACAGGCCGCTGCGACTTGAAAGTCGTCTCCATGATGTTGATATCGTCACCACCCAAATAGTCAACAACAACTTTCGATCTTGACTCGGTCTGGCTCAACACCTCTACGTCAACATGCTTTGCAATAGTCAGATCATTGACCACTTGTGCCGCCTTGAGCTTCTCCATCGGACTACAATTCTTGCCTTGCCACACAAAAATCTTGTCACCCTTGTCCAACACAAACACATCGTCCTCATCCAAGCTCTGCCATGTCGGTTCAACTTCATGGACAAGTATTCCGTCGCGCCCTGCAGCCGCGCTTGGGTGCTTAAAGATGCGCAACAGCGTATCAGTATGCAAAGGCTCTGCATTGATCTCAACATGCGTGAATCCAGTCTCGATACCACCGCGCAGAATCTTCAAGCGAGGGAACAATGCAGCGAAAGCATCCGACGGCGCAGACTGTAACTCCCGATGCTGTGTCGCCGCTCCATGCAAAAACTCATCCAACTCCACCGTCTTATACGCCGCCGTGCCCGCCTCATCCTGAGTCGTATGTGACCCCAGCCAAAAGAAGACATCATGCACCAACTTATCTTCCTCTTCTTCGTTTTCCTCATCAGTCTCGCCTCGCTTCCGTTGCACCTTCTCGCTCTTGAGCACAATGTACGAGTCTCCTTCATGGAAACTACCGTACTTTTCTTGCGGCCAAGGAACCACCTCAAACTTCTCAATTCGCCATACGTACAATCCCGGCTCTATGCCGACTACGCCGTTGTTCCACGCAGGCTCTGTAGCTGCCGATTGGTATTTTACTTGGTGGTCGAGGTCTGAGTCTATCAAGGCGACATTAGAGTCGCGCCAGTCATATTCTTGGGGATGGACGAGGCCTTCGTGGGGGGGCATGGCGATTCGACGACTGTGATATAATCTGGTGACAGTGGAGTGGGGCTGCGGAAACTCTATCCAGGTATTCGCTACGCTATCGGGAGCGTGCAGAGCTCAGTGGCTTACAGTGGCAGGTGGGCGTATGCAATTGAATGGATGTATGTGAGGAAAGAAGGCAAAGAGGTCGAGAGTGTGAGTATGCAAGAGCTTGAGCGTTGAAACTGAGCGACCATCAGAGTCTATATTGTGAAATGTGGGGCGTCCAGTCTACGTCATCGCTGAGATGAGTTTAGCTTTGAATGTTGATTCAGGAACAGGAACGAAGCTCTCTCCCTCGCCGTGACACATGCAAAACATTGACGCTTCTTATTCTCTAAAAATGCCGTCATAAGGAGTGTGCCACGATTAATATACCATGTTCCAAATTGGATCGTTTGATCATTGGGTTGATTTCCTCCATGTCCAGTCCACTCTTTCCGTTGTTACTGCTACATAAGTAAATCACGGAATTTTCGGTTCCCAAAAGCACCGGACCCGTGCCTATTGACATACGCATTTGCACAGGTTTCTCACGGTGTTGAGGCCAAAAAAGGATTCGAATCTTGATGTGTATCGCAGAATGGAGTTTAGATTGGGGTATCTATGTGTGCAAACAACGACTATAGTTGACAAATACAGAGACACTACAGGTATATCCAGCTTCATCCAGCTAGAAAAAGAACCATTTCGCCTATACTAAGTAATCGACTTAGTACACGTAAAAAGTTGTGATCTCGTTGTCCGACTCCCTCAACTTCTTATTCCTCCTCATCATGATGAACTTTGCGAGCCACGCCAGCATGGCCATTGCAACTGAGAACGCAGCAGAGGAAGTCAAAGCAATAGTGTAGCGCGGCCCATCGGACTTTGGCCAAAGATAAGGAGTCCTATTCCAAGCAGGGGTCAGCTTGGATATTTACCGAATCAGAAAGAAGATGTAGTTCGAATGAAAAGGGCCAACTTACCAGATATACGACGCGTTCGCAAACATTGTGGCAATTCCAATAGCGGCCGCCTTCTTCTCTTTTGTCTGCCCGCACGTTGAACCACACCACCCCAAGAGAAGCGGGGTAACACAAAACGTCCCAATCGTGAAGATAACCATACTCACGTACCTCCCTGCAACACTCATCGTCGAAAAAGCTATCACAAATCCAATCGTCGCCACCGCCTTCGAAATCGTAATATGCCAAGTCCGCTCATTGAACTTTCCGCTAGACGAAGACACTGCAACCGTAAACGCACCAGCGATCAAATATGGCGGGCACGTCAAAACCAAAGTGACGGTTTCTCCAAATCCAAGCGTCTGCACTACGGTCGGGAAGAAATTCTTGAACCCATTGGCCGCAACGTGTACATGCAACATGGCAGCAAAGATCCATACCATCGGGTCCTTGACTGCCTGTTTCAGCCCCGCTGTAGTCGATGTCTTGCCCTTGTTCTCTGCAATATCGAGTTCCATACGGTTTGTCGCGAGGAGCCGCTCGTCTGGAGTCAACCACTTCGTATTGTGCGGGAAGTCCGGAAGCAGGAAGAAGCCGAAGACAGCGATGACGAAAGTTACAGCGCCCTGGAGGATGAATAACCAGCGCCAACCTGACAGCCCTGCTACATCGTCTAGACCGTGGAAGATACCCGCGGCAATGAGGCCTGCGAAAGCGGTCGCCAAGATGTTTCCGGTGTACAGAACCGCAATCCGTGTGGCAAGTTCTTTTCTCGTATAGAAGCTGCTGAGCAGGTAAATCGCGCCGGGGTAGTACGGTGCCTCGGTCAGTCCCAGGAAGAAACGCGTTAGCAGTAGACCGACGAAGTCTTTTGAGGCAGCGGTGAGTCCTGATACTATTGCCCAGAGCATCATGCATATGCCCAGGTACCGGCTTGGTCGTGTGCGGTTGAGGAACATGTTGGAGGGGACAATGCCGAGACAGTAACCGACGAAGAGGATGGCAACACAGGTTTGGTATTGCGTGCTAGAAAGATTGAGGTCTTTTTCGATGTGGTTGAGGCGAGCGAGGGTGATGGCGTTTCGGTCGAGGTAGCTGAGCCAGTACATGGACCAGAGCATAGGCATCATCCAGCGATCAAGCTTTCTTACAAGGGCGATCTCGCGAGGGTCTGTTTTCTATAAAGTTTGTTAGAGGGGTGTGGCCGGGATAAAATAGGATGAGAGACTCACCTCGTGAGCACCGGAGTAGTCCTGATTCTCGACGATTGGAATAGTGTTGTGAAGGTCATGGTCGTTCGTCCATCTTTCCTTGACCACCGCGGTCTCACTCTTGGATCCAGTCATTATCTTGAACGTATATGCTCGTATCTATGATATACAAGCCTTTCAGTAACGCAAGAAACGCAATATATCGTCGATGTATAGTAGGAGATCGAACCACACTTCCGAGTGGCCTAAACCTTCGTCCCAGCCCTCCATCTCCCCTTCTTATACCCATTCCATCTTCACAACCGCAAATAACCCCACACCCAAGACCAGAAGGTACTTTAGATTGAACTTACCTTCACTGCTGTGATTCTTTCTATTGCTGCCCGTTGGGGTTAGCGCTCTTGGCGCCTCTGCAGTATCTAGTTCACTCTTCACTGAGCTACACCTACTTCTGACCCTAGGCTAATAACATTGTATCTCCCATGCCTATACCTTTGCTTTCGATTGATTTTTTTTCCTTTTTGCGTTTCCACGTTCAGCCATAGCATTTACTACCACGTATAAAGCCAGTAGTCACCTCTATACGTAATGTAACAACCTTTTTACACGACACTTTCTGTCTATTGCAGAAGGTCTCTCAACACTACCACGACCCACACAATGAGGCACACCCATCCCACACACCTACACACCCCAGCACCCTAATCCCCGTACTCGAAGATCCGTCGGAGCCCGCAACCCGCATCCTGAGGCACGACAGATTTCGAGTTCGAAAAAGCTTATGCACTGATGCCCAGATCAATCTGCTGATGCGTTTCGGAGACATTTGGTGCACGGATGTAGAGTTGCGTGTAGTCGAGTCTTTTGCGGGGTAAGCGCTTTCATAAGAATACCATGATGATATTAGAGCCTAAAGGTAAAAATGGTGTCTGATTTTGGAGAAGATGGAATTCACGATCGGCAGCGGACATTTCGGAACGTCAGGACGTTCGGCGTCGTTTGATCGAAATGTAGCGCCGTCGGTTCCTTTTCGGTGAACATGGTGGCCGCGCATAATACACACCATCTTGTCGCCCGATTGCTGAAATAACTCATTATTCATCCCATCCAGAAACAAGCATGCAATGTCAAAATCCCCTGGGCCCCTTTCGTTTCTCGCCAGAAGTGAATTGAGGATATCCCTTGTTTTGAAAACCAGGCACTTCGCCCCTTCAACGTCGTTTCCGTGGTGGATTCCACGGCTCCAGGGTCCCAATGCCAGTTCCTTGATGGTACTAACTTCGTAGCCACGGCAGATCGAAAGTCAGTTGAAGGTCGGCGACCATAGTAATCAGCCTATAGGCGAAAGATGGAACAACCCCTAGTAGATTCCGATTAGAAATCTCCTTCTTCCCCCCCCATGCACAACCTAAATTTTATACCCCAGTTGGACAATCCCGTAGTATTCCAAGAGGCTGTGAAGAGGGTTGAGGGTTAAAACTGAGCATTGGTAGGCCACAGACGCCGTGGCATGGTGGCGCCAATGTTCTTATGTATTGCTCGTGCTGTCGATCAGCCGATACTTGGGTCGCTGTGTCGAACACCGGCTAGAACCGGCGTAATTTCGTTTCTAATATATTGGGCATCGCTTCAGCAATTGGGGGTCTGATCTCTTTCGAGAACATCATGGCCAATGAAGTAATAGCACAACAGTATTGTGATAGTGGTGAGTTCATGCTCGTGGGCCTGGGGGGCTTGGTAGTGGGTAGTGAACGCGGGGTATGTAGGGGCTCGGGTTCCGGGGAAGGGCCGGGAAGTGGGGTTGGCTAGAAGTCGATACTATGTAAAAGTGTGGGGTGTTATGGATGTGCACAATACAAAATTTGTGGTTTTGGGTTTATTTTTAGTTTGTTTAGATAGAGTGGGTATTGTTGGGGCCATGGTGTGCGATGTTTGGACGTTCACGGTTTTGGAACTCTCCAAAGATTTACTTTGGATCGTGCGACTACAGAATGCAAGGTAGATGTAGCTAGTCGGTAGGTTTCTAGAAAGTAAACGCAATGTTCTGTTTTCTTTTCACGTTGAATAAAGGCTCATTTAACTTCTCGCTTCTTCTAATCACGTCGTGCCTTTTGCAGCTGGAGATGGGATATAATATAATCCGAGTTTGCCACCATTCTCAACGTTGTTTCTAACGTTTAGCCCCTCGTGAGGCCTACTATCCTCAACATAAGAAGCAAACACACCACAGACAACAAATTGCCAAAGCCTCAAAGACTAACTAACCACTTCCAAAATCCCACCTCCAAATCCACCTACACATTCCCATCTCTATCCCCGCCAAAACCAGTCCAATCCACCACGAAACCCCAATACTAACCCAAAACAACCCAAAACGCAAACGAGCAAAGAAAACAAAACAAAACGACAATAAGAAGAAGAAGAAGAAGATACATATATATATATATGTAAAAAAAATAAAAAAAAAAGAACAAACATCAACAAAAAAACATCTCGCCACAATTCTCGTAAAAATGGCATGCTAAGAAAGAAGCCAGAACAATACCAGAGAAAACCATCTAAACATGGCATAAAAGGGTCAGGCCTGTAGCCATCTTCCAGGAACTTCCCCAAGGGAAATGGATATTATAGGGAAATGAATGGAATGACCATTACCCTACTTACCCAAGTACCCGAGTACTCATCCATCTATCCGTTACTTCCAACGCCATAAAGGCCAAGGAAATGCAAAACTTCCCCGCAACCGTCAACACGGCACCCATGCATACATACCATGCATTCCCCCTCCGCCCTCATCCATCCATCCATCGACCAAGAAAACGTTCGGAGAGAAAGAAAAGAGAGAAGGAAATGGTATAATGCGATCCTAGCTTCAAGAAAATAAAGAATCAAGGAAACAATAAAGCCTCCAACACCATGTGTGTAAGAATTCAATCAAACAAGCAGTAAAAACCTTCCGCTTTACTCCCCACCCGCCGTGCTCCCCATCATCTACGACCTCGATTCCTCAACACTGCTAACCGTCTTCGTTACCAAGATTCCCTCCCCCTTGTACTTTCCCCGCCCCCCGCTGGGCTCCGCCCCCATCCCCATCCCCATTCCCTCCCTCTCCCCCTCCCTCCCAAGTCCCGTCCGGCTCAGCCTCCCTAAAATGACCTCACTCGCACTCCCGCCCCTAGACCTCAGTCCACCTTTCGCAACCGGACTTTCATGCACACTGACTACCACCACCGGACGCGACAACGGCGAAGGCGAAGGCGAAGGCGACGCCAACGGCGAAAAAGACAACGATCCAGATTCCAAAAGTTCAATCTCAACTCCCGCCGCGTCATCATCCCGGCGATGATGCAAACGACCCTGTAGCATTTTCTCCACGCTATCCCCGCTAGCGTTGCTTGCGTTCCGTCTGCTAGACTTCCAGCTTACGCGCGGACTGCGGCCGGGCGAGGGCAGCGGGGAGCTGGCGTACATGTCCGAGGAATCAGGGACGCGCAAGCCGATGCCGCGGCCGCGGCTGCGACTGTGTGAGTTGGATTGGTGGGGTACGTTGGCGCTGGTATGGCCGGGGGAGGAGTTTCCGGCGTAGGAGTTGCCGTGGGAGCTTTTGTTAGACTTGTTGGCGGAGGAGAAATAGGATGTTAAGCCGTGGCCTAGGAAGCGGAATAGTGGGCGCCAGGTAGGCATACAGGCTGCTAGAATACCGGTACTGCCTTCTACGGTGGAGAGGGCACCAATGGGGACGTTGTCCCCTAATGATACGTTAGCGTTGAGAATGGAGGATTTGAGACTTGGGATATGGGACTTGGGGTGCGGAGTCGAGGGGGGGGGGGGGGGTCCTCACATGATGGGTCGACCATGTTTACTTGTCTTGCGAATATTAAGCGTACGATAGAGATGATGCATACGGTTCCTCCGATGAGGAAAAGCGAGCAGATGGTCCATTTTGTGCGCTTGTCGAGTTGAAGGCCCATGATGACTGGAATTGGGAGGAGCAGTAACATCCAATCCGTTGTTATGTGTATACTACCGAAAATCACAATGGCTATAGATGCCGCGGATTAGCATCGGTTTGTATACCCTTTTCGTCCCACCCATGGGATACCTCAGTTTTGGACAAGGGAGGTCGTGTCGACATACCCAGCGGCAAATTAATACACGATGCTCGCTCTCCAGCCGGCATCTCCCTCCAGAGCGAATAAATCGGCACACACTGAAAGATGTACGTAAAAGGCTGCGCAATGCCAAGGAGCAGGACGAAGATACCCAGGGTCCAGATGGAGGGAGCGAGCCATCCGTTGGCGCGGCGGAACATGCGGGTATAGAGAGCAAGGATGGAGAGCTTTGTAAGGGTGAGGCCTATGTTGTAGAAAGTAGTGGCTACAAGATTAGACTAATGGGTGTTAAAAGAAGTCCAGATAAGAAAGGGAAGGGTGGAACAAGTGATATACTTACAATGGCTAGCATTCTTGGATTCGATACGAGAATAGCATGCCGACCCATGCCATATGCGACTGTTGAAAGAACGAAGCAGCCATGAAAGACGACGCATATCTGAAGGTAGTTCAATTAGCCTTGCCATGTTCATTAGTTTTCGTCGCACCTAGCGAAAACAACAACAAAGACAGAAGAACAACACCATTGTCATAGCACACTGCCATCCTGGAGGCTCTCTTAGCAACTTCCCAGCCGCATTCAAATTCGGTTTAGTGATCGGTGTTTTTCACCATCTTTTTCATCTGAGAATGCGCAAAAACTCCCCCCCCCCCCTGTCTCCTATGAGAAAATCTCCGATACACAATACCGGATGCACATCAGAAACAAGCACCGCTCCAATTCCACCTTCTCCGTAAACCCACGTACACTATCCCTCTTCGATCCACCCCATCACATTGATCGGTCTTACCGAAAAGCCTCCGGTAATTATAGCCCCTATGCACTTTTGCAAAAGACCTCGACTTGCACTTCCAGCTCTTCAATGTCGCGCAAACGAGGATGGCAAGAAAAGTAGGAAAAAAGGGGTATAGCAAATAATGCAAGCACTTACACCGGCACCCGCTATCAACCAATCGTCGATCCCAAATCTTGCCATGATTTTCTTGCGAGCCCAAAACCTCATCAGTACCGCTAATATTGTAACTATTATAAAGGATACGTTTGCCCCTATGAGAAACGGCCTTCTATCGTCGGTGATATGCTCTCTCATGTACGAGATTTGGGCAGGTGTCGGGTGCTTCATCGTGAAGGCTTTCGCGGCGAAGATGGGGTGGAGGCGGGGAGATGGGGGAAGGTCGTGTGCGACGATATCGGCATATGTATGTTTTGTGTAGATGTCGTGTTAAATTTGTCGACTCGTTCGAGATCGATTTCTGTCCCCAGGGCAGAATCTCCTCTTGAAAAACGCAACCAACGCCAGTACTAGAAATTAGAAGTTTGTGTAAAGGATATGGAGATCACATCGGCGCAGCCTGCCGATCAAATGTAGGAAAGAAATGCAGCAGAGTCACGGAGCGAGAAAGGAAACAAGTGAGCAAAGATTTCCATAGCGGAGTTCGTTTGGCTTGCAACAACGTGAGGTCCAAAAGCAGAAAATAGACAGCCAACGACGGGGTGCTTGCCACTCACTCTCCCCCTATGTGACTCTGGAGCGATCAATTCAGGCAATCACACGCTAGGATCGTGGGTCAAAGATCGGCGACTCTATGAGACCAACGTAAGAAATAACCCTGCATGGATTTACATACTCACATATACTCACCTTCTACTAACGCAAGGCTCAAAACACATGTGTAGGATAATCCGACCAATCGGAGTTTAATAGATCGAATCTCTGAGTTTGTTTGATTAGCGCAACCAGATGGTCCGACGCCTGTGCTCATCAATTACAGAGCTTAGCGACTACCTGTTTGGGGTGTTCGGACTCCGCGCCCACGCGTTTATTCGAATGGAGGACTTTGGAGTCGAAAAAGGCCGGTACATATGAATGGCGACATTCTAGCCTCGACCAGAATTCCAACTCCAAGGTTGAAGGGGGAGGCGTGGTGGGAGGCCTTGAAGTTACTTGGGTTGTGGAAGAGGAAGGTTTGCCGACGATGAGAGGGGGAAGGTAGACGGCGTCTGGTAGTAGAGCGTACGGTGTTGGAGATTGAAAACGGGAGAACAAGCCGGACGTATGGAATCTAACAGATTTGGAGGTCCTAGCTTCGCAACGAGAAGTCCGCATGTTGGTTTTTGGAAGGGGTTTGAGGCAACGGAGATGGATAGATTTGTGTTGCTGCTTCATAGCGTGCGTCTCGGCTGTTGTAACTAAGTACTGAGGCGATGTTGAGGATGCGCTTCCTCTATTATTAGTCCTTTTGTCTTGCGCAGGGGAAGTCCTTTTTTGGTCGGGTTACATATAGTCCGCCGTCACGAACAGCCGGGCTATAGATACAATAATATACGACAAGGATACTTTGAGACACTCGTTCGTCTAGTTCATACATGCCTGCCGTAGGGTCGCGCACGTGGTATAAGAACACAAGCGCCATTAAGCGTGTGTGTTCGACTGATGGCAACAAATGTGGGGAACTTAGCACAGTGGTGTACTCCGTACAGAGTAGTCACGCACGTGTCAAGTATAGCAGGAATAGCTTGCGCGCCATGGAAGGTGACTCGTCGTGCCGTGGTGCAAAGACTTGCGGTTGAGTGGCGTGCAGGTCTGCCGGCGTGGATGGCAACGAGGTAGGCATGATATAAACACGAAGCAGCCGAACGAAGAAATGCACATGTATTCAAGTATGCAGTTTGCTCTGTAAGCTACTCGGTGCTGCCGCAATCAAGGCGTGCCGACGTAAGCGCTCGGGAGCTTGCACATGTCGGGTGTAACTTGATCAAACATCAGCCTGCGACATGGCATGTCAAGGAAAAAGAAAGTCTTGTAGATGACGCCAAGGGGTATTTGTCGATCTACGATTGGGCTATCAGCGTGCATTGCGTGTGATTCGCCATGTCTCATGAAGCAGAAACTCGGCGAGGTTCGATGCGTCCAGGGTCTCCTAACCTGGGCGCAAATGGTCGAGGTCGTGCCCTGGACAAAGTACATAAAAGGCTGCACGATATGAATGTCTGACGGCATTGTCGAAGCAAGCTAGTTAAGCGTTAGCCTTTACCGCCACCGACTGTACGCATGCCGACGTAGGAGACAGTCCCCACATCTGTGCCGGCACATGCAGGGCGCGAGTTCAGGACGAAGCGATGCTACAACGTGTATGCGTGATGCAGGCACGCAGGATGGGAGAAGGTAGAGATGGATGATGGTGCATGTTATGAGGTCAATGGACATCTTGGGAGCGCGTTCTAGCCAAAGCAGGCGAGTAGATTGAAAGGCCAAGGGGTTGAGGCTGAGAGGCGCGCAAGCGGGGCAGCTGATTTCGAGTGCTGGAGAGACTAATCGATAGCGTTGTGTTCCGGTGTGGGGAAGAAAAAGACAGGACTGGGTTGCATGGAGTTGAGGGGAAGCATTCGCGTGTCCACGATCGGCATCAGCCACGAAGCCTCTCGGTAGCATTTCCACGGCTGTCTTCTCAGAGTACAAGCACACAGGGTACATATGTACTACGTAGGTACTCCGTACTCCGTAGGTAGATAGGCACATTGGCAGGCACTACTGGAAATACTCCGTACTTGCGGACATGGTGCAGGATTCGGCGCCAGCTTCGGGACGAATTCCCAGCGACCACGACACAGATAGATGAATGCCAGAACCGCAGGTATGGGAGATGAAAGGCGCATGCAGTTCGTCCATTGTTCGAGGCCAGGCAGTTTCGACTGACGGTGATCCAAAAGTGGCTACTGGACGCGGGCTCCCGGGTGGTGATATGTGATGGGTAGAGGGCGTCCCAAGGGAAACGGAGCAAGCAGCGATGGGCTGTCAGAGAAATGCAAGCCTGGGTCCCGGTCCTGGTATTAATATTTGAAGCGGGGTTTGAGGAGTATTCACGTCTGCATGGTGATGGCACAGGCACCAAAAAGCAATGGTAAAATCCAATGGTGGCTCGACGAGGGATGCATGATAATGTGGCGCGGCAATCCAGAGTCTCGGGCTGGTGAACGTCATAGGTGTGGTGGAGGAAGATGGTGGAGGAGGAAGATGGCGGAGGGTGGCGGAGGATGGTGGAGAGTGGTGGAGGGGGGAGGGTGGCGCCTGCTGCGATAGATGGGAGTTGCTCTTTCCGCGGTGGAAGCGTTCTTACCGAGGTGGGGGTTCGTTCTTGCTGTATGTATGTATGCAGTGCAGGCAGGCAGGGCAGGAGCGTGGTGGCGGCTTCCCACACAAGGTGCTAGAGCAGGTACGGGGCAGATACAGGGAAGGAACAGGGCAGGTACAGGCAGGGCCGGCATGAGGCAGGCATGGAGGAGACGGGCGGGCACCAGAGGAAAACATCCATGGAGAGAGGAAAACACACCCATGGAGAGAGACTATCACGGTGTCACGGTATCTAGTTGACGGGCCAATTCACTTCCCGTCGCATTCAACCGGTCAACCTAATAATTACCATTTTTGCCGGGCTTCCGCTCTACATGGTACGCACATACAAAGAATTAACCACCACATGTGTACTCCGTACTTTGCAGATAGTACTCCATACGGATGACAGCAACACATCACGGTGAAGCAGAGGGCCAGACATGTCGAGTCAGAGGCACACCGTTCAACGTGTCTGACCTGGCGAAGCGAGGAAGGCGAGGAAGGCGATGAAGACGGCCATGTCGATGGTGAGGAGTGCCCAGGAGACGGTGATCGGTGAAGGTCGGGGGAGCAACGAGCAGAAGTCGGTCGGGTCGCGGAAGAGGATTCCATCATCCGGCTGGGTCGCCAGTAAGCAAAGGTCTGGAGGTTTCGACGTCTCGAGGGCTTGAGGGCTTGAGGTGTGTTGTCTTTGGCCATTGGTGAAGAGCGAAAGGAGGTGGGCATGTATAGTATGGATAGATGTACATGTAGATCTGGTGGGATGTTGTTATCAGACTTGCAGTGAATGGAACTACGACAGGGTCATCCATCCCGTTCCGAGAGTGGTAGGGGTCGCAAACGGCAGGCAAGAGACGAGACAAGATGGTGGAACGGCTTGTCTAAATAGCGAGTAGTTTGCCTTTTGTTGTTGTTGTTGTCGTCCTTCTTCAGCATATGCGAGGAATCAATCCAGCAGGCTTCGACAATCCAGGGTGGGGAGGAGGGTTCTTAGAGTGGGAAGGGTATAGATTGTCGCACGGTGGACGAACAGGGCCTCGCAGGGTCTGGCATGAGGCCTGTGGAGAACGTTGGCAGGGGCAGGCGAGATGGAAAGAGGAGCACTTACATACATATAGATATCTACATGGTAATATGGAACGATGTACATGGGTGGTATGTACATAGATATGCACATGATGCATGCCGTCTATGCTATGTAGGTAGGTATAGATGTAGGCACGGTAGGTAGTAGTAGGTAGATGTAGTCGAAGAAGAAGAAGAAGAAGAAGATGAGGATGATGATGGTGATGATGGTGATGATGATGCTGTCGTCGTCGTCGTCGTCGTTGTTGTTCTTGTTGTCGTCGTCGTTGTCGTTGTCGTTGTCGTTGTCGTTGTCGTCGTCGTCGTCGTCCCCATGGAAAGGTTGCGCCCGATCGGCCTCCCTCCCTCCCGTTCCGAAGCCGCCGACGGGCAAAGAAGAAGAAGAAGAAGAGATTCCTTTCACACCTCAGATTCAAGTTCACGGCCAGTGAGGCCCTGGAAACTGACCCGTGCACCTGCGGGAATCGATGCACACTAAACTGCCTCTCGCCTAGGCCAATCCGAAAGGAAGCTGTCCCGCCTCCGCTACGATGCCTTGCAGTCTCTCTTCGGGGTATCGCCTGCATCGCCTCCATCGCCTCCATCGCCTGCATCGCGCGCCAGGCGAGAACCACTCACAAACTTCCCCGGCGCAACCAGCCCACGCTAGAAATGACCCTGTCGCCTGTCCACCCTGTCGTCCTGCGCCGCCGTCCTGCCGGTGTGTGGAGCGTGTGCGTGTGAGCCACTGAGCGTATTGTAGAGGAGGACTAATACTGCCCGCCTCTACATGCTAGATGCCCTTTGTGCCTTTGTGTCTACTAGTTAGCTACTAGATACCTGTCTGTCTGGCTGGCTTGCTGTCTGGCTGTCTAGCTGTCTGTCTGTCTGTCTGTCTGTCTGCTTACCTACTACCTACCCACCTACCCACCTCCCTACCTCCCACCCACCCTACCTACCATCCTACCTGTCTGTCTGTCTGTCTGTCTTTCTGTCTGTCTACCTGTCTACCTGCCCGCCTGTCTGCCTGCCTGCTTACCTGCCTACCACACACACGGCAAGACTTCACATCCTTTCTGTACGACGTCCGACCCCCCCCCCGCGAATTACTTCACTCCACATTGGAAAGCTTGCATCCCGTCTTCTCTCTCTCATCAACCTGACCGCACTCCGTACTCTGTACTCATTGACTGGTATGAACGCCGACTTGCCCCCTTCCCCGCCAGCTCGTTCCGCCCACAGACACCGCCGAAGATGAGCGACAGCAACAGCAACAGCAACAGCACCAACTTCCGTCTGCCCTCGATTGCTGAGCTGGTATCCTCCACCCTGTCTCCTCGGAATTATTCATCTGTCCGCACAGCGTCCGACGCCTGGCCGTCATCGTCGCAGTCGCAGCGGCCAACAGTCGACACATCGGATTCTCGTTGCACCGCTCAGCCGCCCCCGCCGAATCATCACCACCACCATCACCACCACCACCACGACGAGCCAGCCTCGACAACCCAGCCTTCATGGAGAGCCATCAATCACCCCCCTTTGCAAAACCCACTCCATCAGTTCGCCACAGTACCCGTCATGTCGCAATTCTCCGCGAACAACCCGAATCGCACTTCTCCGCCCCGGTCAAATCTGGAAACAGCGGCCACCGACGACGATAGGCCAATCACCACCACCGCCACCTATCCCCCGGCTGCGTCCGACATCACATCCTCATCAATCTCGTCGACCTCATCCACCACTCCAAGACCGCCGTCCGTTGCCACCTTTTCCCCCCGCCTTGCCGAACGACAGGAAGTCGCCCGCTACTTGTACTCCAACGACGCACACCCCTACCCAACCACCCCGCCATCGCCAGCACCTTCGCCGGACTCGCACCAACCCCTGTCTCTGTCTTCGCCAGTTGCCTTGAGGGCCGAAGCATGCTACGACCAGTCGAATCCCCGCACGCGCGCTCACTCTGATCCCAAGGCAACGACATCTTCGCAATCATCGACGTATCTAGTGCCCCGCCGCGCCAAATCCAACCGTGTCCCGCCCCAGTCAACCATGCCCCCTCCACCAAGCCCCGTTTCTATAATATCTGGTCCATCCTTCTCCCAACCGTTTGCCGCTCAAGAAGCAACTCCAATGAATCCACCATTCAACTCCAGCCAGCATCCATTATTGGCCGAAAGCACTCCTTTTACAAGAGATAGCACTTCGCCCGCATCTTCTCAGCGTTATTCTCCAACCCCTAGCCAGCCATCAACCAGGCTTGACCCGGCGCGTTGCCAGTTGTGCAAAGAAGTTTGGGAGTATACGCCATCCGACAGCAATCATTCAACAGACCCGTCCACCTCCAACCCTGAAAACCTGGGCATTGCCACCGACTCCATATTACAGTTCTTTCGACAAGAGAATAGAAGAAAGGAGGAACACTTCTTTGAGTGGTCGCGCAAGCACCAAGTTGAACCAAAGGATGAACATGCGATCATATCTTATCCTACTGCTCAAGATCGAGACGTGGGTAAAAATAAACGAAAATTGGACGCTCTCGATGACGGACAAGTGACGTCCAAGTTCCGTAGGCTATCGGTTGAGTTGGCTACAGAATCCGAACTTACGCCTCCTCCCGAAGGAGCAAACATGCCGAAACAGAAGATGGTCGCGGTTAAGACAGCATCGTAAGTCGCCGATCTTGACCCTCCCGCCATGGCTTTGATCTGACCGTAATAGTGGTTCCATGACACTCCCCGAGCACTTGGCTGCCTTGTTGAAGACACCGGGTGTGCCACCCTACAACGACCCATATTCCAACGAGTCAGTCGTCATGTTCGGCCACCCAAAACCACGCGATAGAGGGCACCGTCGAGACGAATTGGCACAAACCTAGCAACCATCAATCGGCTGGCAAAAAAAAACATGCGCAATGATTAACGTCCAACAGCCATGATGACATTTCCCACCTTCGATTCTAACACATAGCTTACCTTGACTGTTCTGGTTTTCGTCCATATACAGCATCGATATACCCACGGCACCAGTCAAATGCTTCTCAGCGTGTCCCTTCTTCGCCATGTTTTTGCACCCTCCTCGACTTGATGTTTTAGCGGGCGTACTTTTAGGCTTCTGGATGGATGCAAGGAAAATCAATCTCCTTGTTTGCATGGTCACCCACCCCCTTTTTCTCCCAGGGGTCTTACACTTGTTGCTGTACAGTCATCTCGAGATGTTACCATGTCTGATGCATTACGGCTCCGGCTGCTGCCGTCACTTCCCATCTTGTCGTCGTTTTTATTTTACTTTGTCATTGAAATATACCCAACACTCCGCACACGATATTCCGCTCGCTCTGTAGTAGTATGGCTTGGCTTAGCTTGACGCGGCTTACATCGCATTGCATCGCATCGCATTATTATGGTTACCACACTTTGTTCATGTACAATAAGAGAGACATTTGCCCATGGTTTCCCTCCATCCCTTTCACTCCATGTACATTCATCCATCTATTTATCATCAATCTACGCGGCCCATGGGCTACTGTAACCTCGTATTCAATATATCCCATATCAAAGGTTTGGAAATCTTTACACTCAATTCGTCGTGCGCCCGCTCTCCTACATCTCAGCTGGTAGTAATTTCTACTCCTACCTATCACCCACCCATGGGCTCGCTCGAACCCCCTCCCTCCCTTATCCCCTCTGCATACTTTACACCATCCCTCATCTCCGATCCTGCAACCCTCCCTAGCGCTTACGGTATCGTCGGTGCGATACGGTGCGACACGCTCTGATATGCCAACCTACCTTGGCCTACCCTACCCTACCCTACCTGACCACACCTCACCAAACATCGGAGAAGGCTTCAAACACGACCTGCTTCAACCAGTCGCACAGGGATGGTTGGACATTTCGCCAGCACATCAGCCAGTAAGGCTAGGACTCCTTGCCCATCCCACTAGATACACGGTCTCCCGCGCTCTAGGGTAGTACCAGCCACAAACAATGGTGCCTTGACGCTTGCATGTAGGTATGTATGGAACTGGGCCGTTGCATTTCATCTCACATCATCTTGTCTTGTTTTGTCTTTGTCTTGCCTTGTCTTGTCTTGTCTTACCTCAGGTCATGTATGCATACTTATTTAGGGTACCGGCTTTGGGCAGGCTTTGCGGATGCGGGGTCCGCTTCTGGGTTGGGGGTGGTATGTATGTAGGGGTGCTGGATGCGTGTGTTAGTGGTGGTGGTGGTGGTGGTGGCGGGGATGCGGGGGCCTGTGTGACATAGGGTAGGGTAGGGTAGGGTAGTGTGGCTGTGGGTTAGTACCATATGTGTCCATGTCTACGGAGTATATGGAAATGGGGAATGCGGTGACACTGAATAGGATATGGTAGGGGGAAAAGGGGCGATGTTTAGGCATCGCTGGATGGATGGATGTATCTGCCGTGTATGTGTATTTTGTAGATTGATAATCGCGCAGTCAGTCTTGTTTGTGTGCGTGTGCGTGTGCGTAAGTGGGCTATGTAGGGGAGTACATTGGGAGGCACGGAGGGTGGCACTGGCAGGGACAAGCGCGAGGCGTGACGGGAGATGGACACGATGGGATTTGGGGCTTGGGGCTGAGGATGAGGGTTTTGCTGGGTGGGTGGGTGGGTGACACGATGGGTGGAAGTGTGTGTGTGTGTGTGTGTGTGTGTGTGTGTATGTAGGGATGGAGTGAGTTGGCGGGAGAGGCTTTTGGTGGTTATTGGTTCAGGGGAGCAGGCAGGTTCTGTTTAGCATCGATGCTGGAGCGTTGGATGTGGGAGGGGGGAACGGTGGAGCGCGTACATACAATATTGTAAGTTGGAGGATGGGTGGGTATGCTGGGCAGGGTGGGTATTGTTGTATTACGATAGTTTTATGCATTGATTGATATGTATGTAGGGTGACTTGCGCGGCTGAGCGTGTGCCGTGTTGGCGGGTTGTTTGGGGGGGAGCTTGTGTGACGGGGAGGGTGTCTTGGTGGGGTGGTTGTGTTGTTGTTGGTGGTGGTGGTGGTTCTTTTTTTTTCTTCCTTTCTTTGATCTGGTGGGTTGGATGGAGTGGGTATCTTGGTGCTCGTTTGGGTGGTGGGCTTGATGGATGGAGTGAGGTTGATGGTTGGATTGGGTTGGTTGGATTGGATTGGATGGTGGTTGGTAGGCGGGTTGATGTGTGTAATAGGTTGTTTGTTTGGTATATTTATGTCTTTTTTTGTTCCTTTGGGATGAATCCTTTCCTTGCGATTCAGTGGTACTCCGTATGTACATACATACGTACATACATACATACATACATACAGCAAGTAAGTACAACACACGTCACATACCTGCTCGCCGGTAAGCGCTCACGCGGACGGACGGCTATTCAACCAGTAAGTAAGTAAGCAAGCAAGCAAGCAAGCAAGACAAGCCAAAGTTTCATACACAAACGTGTCTGTAACGATGAATCCTACGCCCAATCCATCCATCCAAGAAAGCCAAGTCATCCATGCCTCCACCCAACAAAGCAAAAAAGCGAAAAAAGGACGAAAACAAGGGGGAACAAAGCCCCACAGACCCACCTCCCGACCATAGATCCCGATGATCCAGCTCCATCGCGTTCCCGTCCCGACTCTCCCTCGGTGTCGTCTCGCAACAAACAATATGCAAGCCGCAAGCTTACTCACATACGTTCCGCGCTCACCGTCCGCCCGTCCGCCCGCCGTCCCCTCCTCACCTGATTCCGCAAAAGCAAAACCGCAAAAATCGTCCCATATGTATTGTATTCGCCCACCTACGCAGCACGTATCAACCGGGGAACTGAGAATTAAGCACAGGCATTAAGCTTCAGGAGTACCTAGTAGCACCAGCATCATCATCATCATCAGCAGCAGCAGCAGAAGAAGCAGAAGCAGTAACCAGCAGCAGGAGCAGTAAGCAACAGCGGTAGGAAAACGCCGCCTCGGTACCATGATAACGTTTAGCTCGCGGGACCGTAGCGCGCCATCTATGTATGCACTCCTCGCACGCACGTACATACATGCACATACATACACGCATGCAATGTGACCATGCACGTCAATTCGAGTCTCGAAGGGGCGTGTGAGAATCTAGCGCACCAGTATCCATGCCAGGATCCATGTATCTAGTCGAGAGAGGGCGGGAAGCAAGGCGAGGTGACATAAGTAGGTTTGGTTATCTGCTTGGTAGTAGGTGAGTAGCGTGATACGCGCGGGTGTAGGAGGTGTATAGGAGGTAGGTATAGGTAGTTGGTTGATTGGGTGGTTCGATGGAGAGGGTGTGGGGACAGACGGGTTGGGATGGTGGATGATGGGTGGGTGAATGGGTCCGACGGGTGAACGTAGGTATGCCGACTTGTGGTGACAGGTTGAAAGACACAGGTTAGCAGGCACCGGGCCAAGTGTACGCGCTGATGGCCATTGCCGCGGAGGCAGCGGATTGGATGAGGGCGGTTGAGAGAGCTGAGATGGGTCCATGTTACAGTATTATTGTCTAGGGCGGGGATTGCGCAAGTGCAGTAGTGGGACGGGTGAGTGTGGAGGGGCTGCCTGAGGCAATGATGGACGGGGTGGTGGTTGGAAGGCTGGGAGCTGTATATTTTGGACTTTGTTGATGATAAGCTGGATGGTGCATGGCTTTTTGGCTGGACCCATGATGGGATGTGAAGTGGTGGTGGGTGGGCGATCAGTACATACATATTGCACATGGGCTGGGGGGTTTTATGCGAACTGTTGCTTGCACATATAGATTGGAGTCTCTCCTGAAGAGGGTCGAGATGGCCATTGTTTTGCACTTGGAAAAATAGTCGAGAGCACTGGGCTCCAATACATGTATCTGTCTAGTACTCCATATCTACGGAGTATGCTGGACTTGACTGACCCCGAACTGAAGTGGTGGATCAACTTGCCACACACACGTCTCCATTCCATCATCAGTGCACAAGATACTCCATACATTCTGTCATAAACTCCCACTCGCTTCGCCTTCCTCGATCCCGCATCCCCATCTTGGCACCGATCGTCTGCGGGGGGAGCCGTCAGGACTTGGTCACTCGGTATTCTGGCACCACGAACCCCGTCGCCTTGCAGCATCGGATTCCATTCCAAACAACACAATACCTTGTTGTTCTGTTCCCCCTCCCTGTGATTGTTCCAACCCGACGGCCTCTGTCTAGGGTAAAGACGGCTAAACTATAAACTTTGTCGCGTGGAATAGGCGCGAGTGGCCGTTGGCTTGGAATATTGACGGATGGCAGATGGCGGTATACGAGGCAACGGGTGCCGTTACCGATTGGTCGGCGAAGGTTGACACAAAGGGTCGACAAGCCACCAGGTGGAGCAGATGCAGGTGCGCTGTCATCCAATGTCCAATGGTATCGCTAAGGGAAATGCGGTTTTGTTCTCAATAAGATAGTTGTCGGCGGTTCGGCGCTATATCCTTGTGATCGGATGCTTGATGCCGCTCTCTCCCTTTTGCATTCGATGGAGGAGAGCGCATTCTGTCCATCTACTATGTATGCAACGTCGGTAGTGCGTGACGAATGCCTGGCTACTCACAAACTTGCCCGGGGTAAACTCCCGGTGGGATAAGGGGCTGTTTGTCTGAGCGGTTTGCTGCACGGTTGCTTGCAGGATCAATATTTCGAAGGATTTGGGGGCGAGTATGTGAAGCATGCTAGAGGTTTAGAAAACGTCCAACGGGTCGGAAGAGATTGACAACGGGATGCATGAGCGCTGATTTCCACGTGAGCAGGGCCGTGAGTGTGTAAGTTGGACTGTTGGTTCTTCTAACGCACATTATAAGTTAGTTAGGCGACCATGGTTTGTGATCCGAACTTGAGAGAGAGCGCTACTGCACGAATCTGTCACATCTGCGTTACGGGCGCTAATCGGATCTCGAATGCTAGCGATCTGGATCTTTTGTCACCGAGCCGCCAAAAGGTTGTTGGCAAGTCTAGATACCCGAGTTGCACATGCTATGGGATATTCCCATTCGGCTTGATTAATATGTTTGCGGCTAAGTACTCCGTAATAACACAAGCATTCACTGCGCGGAGTCAGCTTCCGAGTCGTACAGAAGAACCTCGCAATATAGATAATATCGTGCATGAGAAGCTGTCTACCGGATGAACTCCCCAGTAGTACATATGTACAACGCCCTGATTCGATTGCTGGCTAGTGTACTCCGTACGGGACTACTCCGTACATGGACCTAATCCAAAATTTACGTCAGAGAACGAAGGGTTCAAAGGCACAGAGGTAGAGACCTTACGTCAGACCTTATGGTTAGTTAAGTATAGGCATGGATGCAGATACGGAAACTACATGATCCGGGCGGCTCCAAGGTTGATGCCTGATATTGGATTCTGGACGGGATGCATATGTGCATGTGTGCATATGTCGAGTGAGAAGTACGAAGAACCTGCACGAAGACAACGACGAATCCAGTGCAGGATGTACTGTATGATGTAGTGGCGTGGCGCAGGTGAAGACATTGAAGAAAAGCTTGTGATACTCGTCAAGACAGGAGATGAGACCGCAACGTCACGTGCACAGCTCAACCACCGGCACATTGTTGACACACAAATAAGAATCGTTGGGTAGGGTGATAGGGTAATGATTCACAGCCCATAGACAGAATAAACTCTATCAAAATGTAAGGATGCCATGTAAAGAGAATAGTCGGAGCGTAACCGACTTTCACACGATAAGAACTGTAAATACCATTCCAGCATACTTTTTCTACTTGACTTCAACCACCTTAGTTTGCTTCGCATTCCTGAACTACCAACGTCTTTCAAGAATCCCTTGCACAATATACCATGTAGGCTCTTAAGGAACAAGTTGCGGCTGATACAATTCAAAAAAGCCGGTCGCCGGCTTACTCGCAGAAAACATGTCAGGTAGATACCGAACTCAGTGTGCGGGGCATTGTGCCACAACCACCTCGGTATTGAAAATCACACAATAAAAAACAAACAAAATGTTCCACGCACAGAGAAAAGTACATCTATAGTGTGTCCAGTAGCAGTCTAGAGTTCAAGAAAGCATTCGACAGCTTTTCAGCATTATGACACACGACATCCTCAAGCCCCACTGGACGCGATGGATTGCTCCCAATGCACCAGACATTCATTCAAAGTACGAACCAGACGACCGAAATATATTCTCCTCGCCATACGGACCTTTCCCACCGACGCCCTCTGATCTCAATATCCATGAACTCAGTTTTCCGCCGAACAATGCACTACCACCAGATTATCCGCTTATCGTGAATGCGTTGACGGAAGAGACGGTTACCCTTCATCAATTCTATGCCAGATGCTGTGCGTTGGCGCGTGTATTGCGCTATGATGGGCCGAATCCGATGAAGCTGAGAAAGAGCCCCATCAACGACAAAGAGAATGGCGAGGTTCTAGGCATGTTTTCGAGAAACCATATCCATTATCCGATGGTCGCGCACGCCTGTTTCCGGGCTGAGTTAGTATTTGGTGGTATCAGTCCGGCTTCGACGCCATATGAACTGTGGTGGGTGTTGCGAAAGATGCAAATTACCAGCATCATGTGCCACGAATCATTGCTTCCTGTCCTGCGCGAGGCATTAAAGATGGGCTCTGGCGAAAACGACAAAACTTCGCCATTGCGGCTAGTTCTAGACCCAAAGAAGGTTATTGTTCTCAGTGATAACCCGGCCTTGAACACCATCTCTGGCCACCGCACAGTCGAATCCTTGGTCCGCGAAGGCTCAACCCTACCAGAGGTCCCGCGGAAACTCCTTGGAGGCGACCGAATGGCCTATCTCTTCCAATCCTCCGGAACCTCGGGCCTTCCAAAAGCAATGATAATATCCCACAAGAACGGGATGCATTCTGGGATACAAGGCATGATCACGGGCGTACAAAGCGCACGCTTCGCCAATGTGGAACCTCTCACTCCTATAAGATCCCTGGGCGTAGTCCCAATGTACCACTCCTACGGCATGATCCTCTGGATTCTCCGCGTCAATCTCATTCAAACGACGAACATCATGTTGCCGAAATGGGATGTCGAGACCGCACTCAAGAGTATTCAGAAATACAAGATCTCGCATTTGCCACTCGTCCCGCCTCTGGTCCGGCAACTTGCTCAAAGCCCGTTGACGGAGAAATACGATTTGAGCTCCGTGGTATCTGCTGTCAGCGGTGCTGCATATCTCCCACAAGACGTCGCATACCAATTGGCTAAGAAACTCCCACAGGGCGCAGCGGCCCCCGTTCCAAGCGGCTACGGTCTCAGCGAGGCGGCTAGCATCGCGTCTCCAGCATTCCCAGGAATCTTCCAGCTTGAGCAGGCACTGCCTGGTACAATCGGTTATCTGCTTCCCGGCATGGAAGCACGAGTCGTGGATCCAGACACCCTTAAAGACGTTCCCAGAGGCGAGAAAGGAGAACTGTGGGTGCGAGGTAATGTAGTCACGCCAGGCTACTTCAGAGATGCGAAGGCAACTGCTGATATCTTTGCCGAATCGGGATGGCTACGCACTGGCGATCTGGTCATGCGCGATCCACAGGACCGCATTCACTATCTGGACAGACTAAAAGAGATGATCAAAGTCAAAGGTTTACAGGTTGCAGCTACAGAAGTCGAAGACACGCTTCTCGATCATCCGGAAGGTCTGGTGCGGGATGCATGTGTAGCTGGTGTTGACAACGGGAGAGGCGACGG
Organism: Helminthosporium solani; assembly: GCA_022560085.1. Lineage (NCBI taxonomy): Eukaryota > Fungi > Ascomycota > Dothideomycetes > Pleosporales > Massarinaceae > Helminthosporium > Helminthosporium solani. Next base: position 74,514 of record JAFISD010000112.1, read on the forward strand.
ATCGTTGTTTGTGAGGGCTTGGGTGGTGTTGGCTGCCAAAGGAGCCAAATTGGGCGAGGAGGAGGTAAAAGAGAAGCTACATGAGTTCATTAGGTCGAGGTTGAGTCGGCATAAGTGGTTGACTGGCGGTATCGAAATTGTGGAATCGGTATGTTTATCCGTGCTCTGTTTCAAATAAGATGTGCTTCTAACCACCTTAGATACCGAGGACGCCTTCGGGCAAGATGTTGAGGAGAGAAATGCGGGATCGGTATCATGCTAGATTGAAGGCTGAGGGGAGGAGTAAGCTGTGAGCGGGTAGTTGATCAGGCTTCTTTCCTTCAATAGGAACAAATGCTTCCTTGAAGGTGGCCTCTTCGACGAATGCCTCTGCCCAAGCCTCTCTCGTTATATGGTGCTATTCACTCGCTAAAATTTCATGAACGCATTCGTAGTATGCGGGTAGCTGTCGTCAGGTTTGCAAGCGGGTATGAATCCATATCTGACTTATCGACAGATGACGATGACTACGAAGCTCAGGCGTAGAACACTTTCTACATATCCTCATCATCGAATACGCCGTTCGCCCGGCATATAATCGAACCGAGACAGCCAATATATAATACCGTCTTCACTATTCCCCGCACCGCTTCTCACCTCTTCACAAAGCTTTTCTATCTTCCACCGTAACATCCCTTCATCGGACTTCAAACGGCGAAGACGGGTACGTGTTTCTTCCAGTAGTTATGGAAAGTTTTCGGAATGATCCCTTCGGCAAGAAGGTGGGAAACTGGACAGATAAGAGGAAAAAGTAAGGCTGCGAGATGCATTAGAAAAAGGTTTCGACGCCTGAAGCACACTGATAAGCGAAGCCGAACGAAACGAGAAAGGGGCCTACATCAAAGAGTACATCAACTGGCTCATAGATCCAATCTCAGAAGCCCGCTACTTTGGACACCCAATACCACTCAACCTTTCCCAAGTCGTCGATTCCTCTCGACTACAAAACCAACTCTTCTTACCCCCACTCCCTAATTCCACTTCCCCAGCTCCCTACGTACCACCCTCACAGTCCAATTCTTCAGTGCCGTGCTAGACGAAGGGAACGTGCATAGATTGGAATGCGCGTATCACTGGACACTTTCCTTCTATCGCACTTATCTTGGCAACGCCTCAGCACCGATCCGCTTGTCCTGTGTAGACAATATCCAATATCCTATCGTCATCCAAATCGCGGGCCTGGAGAATGAGAGCTTAGTGAGGAGGTATGCGCAAGTTGTAGTGCTGGAAGAACATGTCGTAAGGTTTGAATGGGGTGCTGCCTCTGAAGAAGAGAGAAAGGCCGTAAATGCGACAAAGAGTAAGATCACAAAGAATCTTATGGCGATTACTGGTGTGACAAAGGCCATGTCGGGGGTGCAATGGGTGTGGACTTTTGGGGATGAAAGGGCGAGGTGGGTGGAGGAGTTTGGGGAGGTGCTTGCAGAACTGTTGGCAAGATTGGTGGAGAGGATCTTGGAGGATTATGAAAAGTTGAAGAAGGTGAGGCTGAGGGTTTAGGAGGCAAGGTAGGTGCGAGATATGAGTGGTGATTGGAAGGGGGTGCACTGCGGAAGTGACGTTAGACTTTGATGTTCAAGCTGAAAACATCCATGGACAGAACTAGGGAATCGTCAAATAAGAAAGCTGATGATGCAAACTGCAGTGTATAAAGCAGCGAGTCTCTTCGCACAGTCGATCAGCCATTAGTAAATGGGGGCTCTGCATTGGATTCTTGCAAAGTGTTAAACGGAGAGCCGCTTGAAGATGGTTTAGCATGGCGGTATACCGAGGAGGGGAGTGCGATGAGATGCTCTCGCCATATCGACGCTGGAAACTACTTTCCCGGTATATATATCTCCCCAACCTCGACTCTTTTCCTCTTTCATTCGTCAATCAACGCTCACATCACTAGTTCACCGTCTTTCCTACCAGTATTGTCGTACCATAGAGCTTTAACCATCATTTTCGGGGAATACACTCCCCTTTCTCATCTTCTTCGAGGCTTGTTCGAGACTTCGGCGCCGCCAACTCTACACCATGGCTAACCATCCCATGTCCGTCGCCAACCTAATCAATCGTGAAAGCACTGCTAGTCCTGAGGATAGGGACTCTGACAGCGCAGAAAGCCCTGAAATCACGATGTCTGACACGACATCTTGCGGATCGCCTAGTCCTGATAGCAGGATTGACTCTGACAACAGACCTGTCCAAGAAAGCATGCCAGTTCAACATAGCATGACAGTTCAACATAGTATGCCAGTCGAACACAGTGCGCCCGTTCAACACAGTGCGCCCGTTCAACACAGTGCGCCCGTTCAACACAGTGCGCCCGTTCAACACAGTGCGCCCATCCAACACAGTGCGCCCGTTCAACACAGTGCGACCGTCCAACATAGTGCGCCCGTCCAACATAGTGCGCCCGTTCAACACAGTGCGCCCGTTCAACACAGTGCGCCCGTCCAACACAGTGCGCCCGTCCAACACAGTGCGCCCGTCCAACACAGTGCGCCCGTCCAACACAGTGCGCCCGTCGAACGCAGCGTGCCCGTCCAAAGTAGTGTGGCTGTCCATGACAACGACATCAGGAACAGACCGCTGAATCACAGCAGCATGAACGCCAGCAGGGTGCCCATCGTGAACGGGAGCAGGACGCCCATCATGAACGGAAGCAGGACGCCCATCATGAACGGGAGCAGAACGCCCATACACAACAACATTAATGAGAGCAGGACGCAAGTCTACAACAGCGTGGAGATCCCAAGAGACAGGATGATCCCCAGCACCCAGGCTGACCACAGACATTTGCCCCCCGACTATGCTTCTAATAACGAATCGCCTCGGGTGCACCCCCCGGACTCAGGGAAGTGCAACACATATGTCGGCTCGGACCGCCACCTCTGCAGAGCGCAGGTTCCCGTACCACTCCGCTTTTGCCAATACCATTTCCTTATGCTTCGAGAGATCATGCGACCTGGAGCTCTCCTAGTACCGGGTGTAGCGACGCTGTACATGCGACAAGACAACCGGTCCATTGATCGGATCTCGCTCGATCACTATACAATCGTTACGCCTCCTTGGGAGCAACGTGTCCCCTTTCGACAGACCAGCGGTGAAGCTGGACGCTATCGTCGAGGACCTATGTGGCAACCAGGCCAAGGGCTGTACTTTTTCCATCCGCGGCCACAGCCCAATAGTCGTAGTCAAGAAACGCAGGGAGGCGGTAACAGGTCGCGTCCTGCAGATGGGGACAGGAGTGTTGATTCTGAATTCTATGGCAGAGATGGTAGCTCATCGGACGATACAGACGATACGGACATGCCGGAGAAGGACATCACGATTTTATTGCCGGAAAAGAGAGCTAAAAGAAATCGCTTGATGCCTCTGGTGTTGCTGGGGTCCAGGCACAAGCCGAAGTCCACGTTGAAGGCCATTCCTACTTTTTCAGGAATTAAGGAGAAGCTCAGGGCTACTTCACATCGGGGTAGACTGCTATGAGTACAATCCTATATGCGTTGGGTTAGAACAGGGGTTTTCAAGGAGGAGGAATGAAAGACAGTCGCTTGAATCAGAAGTGATGGAATAAAGCTTGAAGTTGCCGGTCTTATTGATATCTGATTGTCCCCTCTGATTGTTTGGAACCTTATAATGCATTGCGTTCTCGGTTGTTGGAACGCTCTTTGAAGTTTACTTTTAGATATTCTTTGTGTATCTAGTAGCCACTCATTATAGAGTCATCTTTCCACAACAGCACATATATCTTCGGTGGCTTGGTGTAGTTGGTTACTTCACCTGGCAGAGGAGGTATCTCGTCGCCACGTTTTACCTCAGTTGGTTCGAACCCAGCAGCCGCCAATTTCACCTTTGTGAAAAACCCGCAATCCTAAGCGAAATAGGACCTACTTTTCACCCAAGCAACTTAGCAAGGAGGCGCCAAATACTACTTATTCAAACCACCAAAGGTTTTCCCCTACGAGGTTTTTAATTTCGAGGATACAAGAATATCGAACTACTCTTGAAGTAGGGCTAAGGGAAGACAGTATAGGCAGCAAGCTGCTAAGGGAGGAGGATAGAAAGACGTCAACCGCCTAGGATAGATACGTAGGTATCTACCCTACCCATGTATTCATTCCGACCAGAGGGGATGATAGGCAAGAAAGACTTAGTCAGGATTACCAAGAAATGCTTTCTAAGGTAGGCGCAAAGCGCCATAAACCCCTAGCTTAGCACGTCTCAATGCCCTTCGGGAGGCCAATGAGTAGATAGATATCTACTCCATAGACGAAAATCAATACCACCACCACCACCACATATATCTTCCCCGCTACTATTCGACTTACCCCCAAACCAAAAAAGTTCGTTCCACAATTGATTCTCTACATCTCAAAAGCTATCCCTCGCAACCTCCCACTCTTCTTTCCTCTCCCACAACACCAAAACACTCGGCCCAAAATCCTGTTCTGCCAGACTATCACAATTAACACCCCTTCTCACCCGCTCATCATTCGCCTCCTTCGCCGTCGCAAACCGAAACGTCCGTCTCTCGCAAACATCGAATCGTCTCCCCTTCGCTAGAAACGAGATAATCCCTCGATGCGTCACCACAGCAATATTCGCATACTTCCCTGATTCAGCCACCTCTTTCAATCTCTTCCGTACCCTCTCCGCTCGCGCAGTAGCATCCGAAATCGAATGGGGCGCGTAATCCCACACATCACGACACTCACTGAAATCAAACTGTGGAAACTTCGCTTCTATTTCTGTGCGAGGGGATCCTTTGTTGCATTCTGAGTCGTAGCATTCGCGCAAGTCGGCCCAGATTTGTACGGGTATGGGTAATGGCGCTGGGCCTTTGAGCTCGGGGAAAATATTGGTAGCGGTTTGCAGGGTGCGTGTCATGGGCGAGATGAGGATGAGGTCAGGGGTGGGTCTGATGGTTATACCGGAGGTTGCGGTATGGCCAATTGGTGTTAGGGGTGGGTCGCGGTGTAGGTAGGGGCGTTGAATGTTATGGAGGCTTTCGCCATGGCGGATTAGGGTTATGAGGGGTGGTATAAGGGAGGGCGACATGTTATGGGTGTGAGGTTAGAGATATGGGATGGAGAGTGTGAATGTATAATGTTTTGTAAATGGAACTAGAAGACTAGTGTCTCTCGCGTAAGCGGGATATGACGTAATTGAGTATCTTTAAAGAACTCGATTCAATACGAAACTCAGCTTTCCAACGTTGAATTCTAAACTATATGCATAATCACTGCATACACAGACATGTACCCATTCAATCAATCGTATCGTCGGCTCCACGTCGGAGTTACTCCACGCTTACATACAACTCTTCCCCCCACAGCTACTCAAAGTATGCACATATCTCAACTTGCCACCTTCAACTCTGAACTCATGACTATCTGGCAGCCCACCCCCAGACCCCGCCGTCCCCCCGAAATCCATATGCACATCCACAGTCCCATACTCCTCATCAACCACATACTGTCTATTGACCAGCTTGACCCCGTTTGGGATCCCCACATCGCACTTATCAGTCGCCTGCCCCTTACCCGTATACGAGCCCCCCTCGAGCCTTGCACACGGCGTTCCCCAGGGGACCTTGACGCTCTTGTCACTAAAGATGTCGCAGTATGCGTCGGCGGCGGCTTTGATCACGGCGCGCGTGTCACGCTTCTCACTGGGGATCAAGGTCCATTTCTCTTGTGAGGCCCAGTAGTATGTTCCTGTGACGTTGAAGAGCCAGTCTCCTTTCGTCGTTACGATACTATCGATCTGATTTACCTTATTCGTGGCGTTGTCGAGTCGGATCTGGGTCGCGATGACGTATGGTTTTGCACTGTTCGTAACGATGTATTCGCTGAAGGCGGCGCATGCGACCACGTCGTGTTGACTGCGGTTATGGTTGATGGTAAGAGGCTGAGATATAACTCCGTTTTTTATGTCGACTGTTTTACGATTCTCGGTGTATTTGACCGCGTCGGCGAAGGAGGTGCCGCTTAGTTTGCCGGAGGTTTGGGATGTGTAGAGGTCGGTTGTTGCAGTGACAAGAAGGTCCCGAGTACAGGCTGCAGAGGCAGTTGCTGTGAGTAAATTAATGATGGGGAGAGTCTGGAAATGCATGGTCGTGACTGTCGAGTAGGTGTTGTATGGTGAATGGATGTTGAGAACAGGGTGAGGAGCCTGGCTGTGATATCTCATATATCTTGCTGCTCCCAGGTATGGCAGATATGATATAGCTCATCTGCACTCAGGTGTAATTAGATCAATATCTTCCGACAACCTATCAGGTTTCTCTCCGCAGAGCCAGCCAATCCTATGGTCTCATAATCAGTGAATGCCACCGAATGTGGGGCTTTTGCACTACCGAGACAATATATCAACCAGAATTCATCAAAATTATGACAGACGTCCTAATGAAAAGCACATGATTCACGAGAATAGATATTGTTCAATCATTTAAGGACTGGGAATAGATGAAGTGATGCAGGAAAAGCATCAACGATACTCCAATTAGAACATTAGGTTTGTTATGATACAGCGTACACGATTGGCCACTTTGCTTCCAACAGTTACAGACCTGGAGTCCGTAGAGCACCTTTGAAGAGATTCACCTTTCATCGGGACCCGTCATGCCGTCGAACTGAATCAGGGAACTTTTCAAGATAGCAAAAGACCATGCTGATCCATGCGCACCCTGGTCTGACATGTACGCACCTTCCGCCAGTATCAATGGTGTAACCATCAACACCAATACTCACCCGCCTCAATAACACACTTGCAATTAAGACTTAAATCTTATATTCACCGTTCCCAGAATTCCATCAGCGTCACTCGATCTTGAAAGATAATGCATTAACCTCTTTTTTCCTACTTCAAGAAAAACTTTATGCGATTCAGAACATGTCAATAGCGGCAATTCCCTCTCAGTCGCGTCAACGCAACCTCCATTAGCGGCGCTCCAACGCTATTCTTACTGCAATTAGGTTTCACGTAAATATAGGAACGGTCTACATTACAGAATGTTAGATACGAGAAACTCAGTTTAGTCACTTGTGCAGTCTGGGCGTATTTATATGCTCGTAATCCCTATGGCTTCGACGATGACATTTATCACCGTGGAGACTACTCTTTCGAGAGAATTCAATGTTTTGACTTTGCTTGTCCCCATCACTCTGAGCACTGTAAGTTTTGATGTCCTTTGGAACTTCTCGTTGTATAAAGGTGGGGTGTTCTAACATACCTGCAGACAGGGTTTTACCTTCTGTGAATGAAATAACGCTCGGATACTTGATTAGTCCTCGATTGCTTGCTTGTGGTTTCGATATCGTGAAGACGTGTTCGTCAGCTCGTAAAGAAGGAAGCGGTTGATAGCGAGCTGGATTTTGGAAGCCTCGAGAAAGGTGAGGAGGGTTGGATTGTCGACTTCGGCGCTAGGCTGTACGATGTGACTAGATATCTTCACGATGGTATATACGGGCAATGGCACTTGGAAGGGCAGGCCTAATGTGTTGAGACGTGACTTTTTTCCCTTTCAGAAAGCTGACTTTGGCATCACTTTGATAGGATACTTCTTTAGGCTGCTAGAATGATCATACCAACGAAGAATTGCCAAGGGGCTCAGAGTGGAAGATATCGACCAAAATCTGGGGGGTGTCAGTTCAGACTAAACCTACCTTCGATGACCTCGTCGCAATGAGCAACCCAGTATACGGTCTCACTACTGGCCGTAAAATCATAACGCCCCCAACAATCGCAGATGGAGGCAACTTAATAACACATGAGTCGGTGCTGTCAGAAGACGTTTATGCCACCTTGGATGAAACATACTCATCCGAACGCGAGCTATTCATGCAGGAGCTGCCTCAATTGGGTTCCTGTAAGACAGCTGTGTTTAAGCGGCTGAATTAGTATCACTGTCACGATTATGCATCTCAGTCTTTAGAAATATTCTTGCATAGCCTTTTGCTTTGTGGTGGTGATTCTGCTCTCATGTGTGGAAATTTGCTCGAACTTTCAGTCATCCAACAAAATCTCGATCAGAGGTACCACGAGAAGATATTTCTACTTCCTTGGCTCTAAATCTCCAATTCATTGGTTCATCCATCATGTCGCTCTCTATTATAGGGGCGACAAATCGAAGTCAGCCTGCTATTCTCTGTCGTTCAAATACCTGTATACCATAGTTTGCAAGACATTTGAACCATAATGATGGAAAGAAAATGAAAAATAAGATACGTTGAAGATTTCTCAAAGCGTTAGGGTTGACACTCGAGTTGAGGAATGTTCAGTGAGTCTTAGTTAGAGGCGGAACAAAGAATATGATCGGATGGGCTATTTCCGTGAACTTGGTTATATACGTTATATGAACATTATCTTAACCACAAAGGATCAAAGCTATTTGCAGTGAAGATGATGATTGTATTTGACGCTTGTTAGCTAAAAGTCGCGCCGCATTTTATAGCTCACCATGTTGACTATGCGGCTGATGTTTTGACCGAGCTTGTTAAACCCGATCTACTGTGTATACTACTATTGAACCCAGCTCCAAGGTTTCTTGCATGAATTTGAGCCAACCTCGTTCTTAGTAGCTTCCTACTATGAGATGTCACAGCTAATATGGCTATATAGACTATATTACCTTCTGGCTGGGTAATCTGTCACCGCATAGCGTGGATCGTCATACGCGTTTTGAAGGCTTGTTATATGTACTGCCTAGTGGCACGGGGGAATCGATCTCGACTCATGTCCATAATTAGTGCTGAGTCATTCAAATGTAACAACACCATGTAATATGAAGCTATATGGGCACGCTATCAACACTCTCCTAAAACTTGCACCTCTTCCCCCTTCCCCCCAAATCCTCGCATCCACATCCTTAGAAATATCCATCAGCCCCGGTTCCCGAACTTGCGTACTAGTACCCGTAGCCCCCTGATGTGTCATCGTTTCACAGGATGTCTTCCGTCTCACTGAGATTGACCATCCTCGTCGCATTTGCCGCATCTGCCGCATTCCATGTGGGGAGAATACTGAGCGCTGCGTGGTTGCTGTCAGGAATTGAGAGATTCTACGAGATCACGAAGTTGCCCCAAATGTTGTGCAAAGCGGAGGCAAAACCAGGAGATTTATTTGGCGCTGTGGGTCCGAAACAGCCGGTTGTGCCCGAGGGGTGCTCGTCAAAGGGAATGGAGTATTGATAATGGTAGGTGGATTTATCCTTTCTGAAGGCTGTGTTTAGCCCGTAGAAGAGACAGACGAACGTTGCTCCTGCGAGTATGTTCTGTCATTCATGTCGGCATGGGACCAACGTGTTCTCATAGTCAGAAAACAATAACCGAAGGGAAAAGAAGTTGCAAGGACTTACGTTTGCGCGCTGCTGGTGGCCCGGACCAACTTGACTGACTCCATTCGCATTTGGCTCATGCACGCCATCCGTTGTGAATTGTGCTGACATGTTGCCTACAGGATACGCATTGGGAACCTTTTCCATATCCCTGTCCTTGAATTTAGGAAGCTTCAACCTCAGCCACGCTTTCAAATCATCCGATTTGGATATTGTAGGCGGGACGATGAGCAGGCCCTCATCACATTGTTTCCCACCAAATGCTCTCACCGTTTACAGATTTCGAAGCCAGCGCTTTCCTGGGCCGCGTGGTAATGAAATGTCCATCAGTCACTGGAAAGAATGCCCAAGTTGTGTATATGCCTTGAACGGTACTGACATTATGATTCTCGGCTTGGAGTACCGTGCAGTATTTAGAGCGGAGACAGTCAATTGTCGACGAACCATTCGCGGATGAGCAGCCGACAGCGGTTGAAAAGTATTTGTACTGTTTTTAGGGATGGTGGCACCGTAGTCGTATTGGGCCGCAATACCGCTCCTAAACAGACTGGTCCCGATAGTCCCGTCTTTCGCAATACCAAACATCACGACGCCTCCTCCGGCTGACTTACCTGAGATCATGACCTTGTTTGGGTCACCCCAGACTTCGAAATGTATTCTGTACCCATTCCGGCGCGAAAGTTATATCAAGGATACCAGCGTTGGCAACGCCATTCGCGTGACCCTCTTGCGAGGAGTGAAAGCCAATTACACCGAGCTATCTATTGTAAGCAAACTTTCGAAAAGGTATCAATTTGATTCGGTGGGTCCTAATCTGTCTGTATCGATACTCGGACAAAGCGGTTTCCATTAGCGTTGATGATCGTGCCCCGATTTTTGCGAGCCATCACCGAGTGCATATTCACCACCGTGTAGCTGACCTAATTGATCGATTGATCGCGGAGATTTGTGGGGGCTTCCATCGTCGATCGCCAATGGGTGCTGCTGCATATCGGATACTGGATACATACAGTTCTCGTCAGTGGGTATGAAGATGTCAAAAAGCTGCAATTATGGTTTTCTGAGAAAAGACAAGAGCCAAGGGTACCCTCTCCGGTTGTTCAGTTCCGTAATCGCATTACGATATCCCTGATAGATAGCATATTCCAAGTCTACAATTAAACTTCTTGACAACACATCCTATCCATCACCTTCGTCGTTGGAACCCGCATGCTGCCGCTGCGTTGGCGTTGCGATTACATCAGCCAGGCAAAGCCCCAATGCAACTAGCTGACGGACTATCTCCACATAACTAACTAAGCAAAAGAAGTTGCTACAAAATCTTGACCGTAAAAGCGTGCAAGATCCAAGCATTACTCGCCCCACATGCCTAGTTCGTAAGAACTAGGCATGTCAGGCGAGTATATGTACATATGCGGCATCACCCCTCACGGAACACCCCTACTCCTTCGAGCTCGATATACAACGAAATGGGGATACTAAAAGAGTACGCTCAGGGTACTGCTATCTGTGTATGGAGTACCCAGTACCTACTATATATCGAGTACGAATCTTATCCTGGAAATTGCGGGGGGATCTGACGCTTATTCGTGGTTGCATATTACCCGGCGAATGGGAAATAAGCGGGACCAAGGGTACTGTAGAACTGGAGAACAATGCAAGGTTCATGGGTTATTTGTTGCTTTAAAGTTAGAGTGACAATACGCTCGGTGAAATGAAGACATCATACTCCGTAGTACAGGCCACAATACATGTGAGTGCGTAAGGGGGTACATGAACGGGTGGCCCTCCTCTTTGTCGGTTTAGATGAGTTAGTCACCACTGATTAGTTCTCGGCTGAACGGTTTTTTTAAATGTATTGTAGAGGTCGTCAGCACATATTACCCCCTTGTATATTGGTAATAGGTGTTGGAAAGCAGCAGGAACTGCTTCGCCAAAAGTCGAGGATGTAGATGTCCGTCTCTATGTGGCATCTCGCGTGGCACGCATACTGAAACTAGGAGTGAAAACGATCGCGTTGTGCACGTAAACAACATTGAGCCCAAAGTCGCCAGTGGCGTTAGTTGGCTCGAATCGGGAGGGCGAAAATGATGGAGGAACGAGTGATAGAACCGCACTGGGACTTATGCCAAGCGGCAAATGGAGCAAGACAGGGCTAGACATCCTGGCTTAGGTGAAGAGGCGGGGTCGTGTATGACGAGAACGAGAGCAATAATTCTATAAATCTTTTTCTACTTGCAAATAAGTATCTATATGCGGATATAAGGCACGATTGATGGGAAGGACATCAACATAAACAAAAAATTTGGGTGTTGTAAACCAGGAATAGCCCCTTGGCCAGATGGTGCTTATTGAGGCGGCACCTACCTACTTCCTACATCTACCTTGGACAAAAGATCGTACAGATATCTTTCAACAGAGTCTAGACTCCATTAATGGGTACTTGATGTGATACAGACAATATGACCAACCATTTTGAGACGAAGAACCGAAGCTGTGTGCCTCGATTAGGACTTAGGCACCGTTAGCGGAGGGAGCTTCAAGCTTAGTTTGTATGCTTGCTGAGTTGACTTGAATACGTAAAGGTGGTGGTGCAGAATCGCTGGCTTACTTTGTGGACTTACCTGGGTTCAACTCTGACCAGAAGGTTATGCAGAGGGCCATTCGCTTACTGTACAAGAAGCTTCTGGGTGTTTTTGCCAAGCCTGCGCGGACTTCCAGGGTTCGAGAGTTACTCATCACCGTAGGCAGCTTGGATAAAAGGACCATGCCGCTCGATGTCTGTTTGATACATAGCCGGCGGTGCTGTGATGCCATGACTGTTCTCCACATCCATGTTCGCAGTACCGGTCGTCGGTTTGCTATGCCCGATTTCGAGGATCATAGACGCGTAGCGGCTGTTCCTTGTTGTTCGGCCAGAAGTTTCGCTGACCTCGTTTCTTGTGAAAGTGGCTCTTCGCGATGACAACGCAGGAGCGATTCTGACGGCGAGCGGCTTGATGGCAGGGGTAGATGCGCAGACAATAGAAAGATTAACTTCGATGGCGGACCAGTACGCTGTAGCTGCGCCATACCATGAGTTGTCGTTGTGATTCGTCAGCTCGATCAGAGCATGGAGACGTAGGACTGAGACAATACAGACGAACCAGCCAACGGTGAACATGAAGATCAAGGCCAACTTCTGTTGCCTTGGAATTTGAAGAGACCAGAGGGCCTTGATGGGAATAATCACAATGAGCAAGTCTGTCGCGACATTCAGACCGGCATTAGCAAAGTAGAGCCTAAAGATTTTAACGACTGTTCTTCCCCCAAGCGTAGGCGTACATACTCATGCTCACTAACACACTTCGCTGACGGTCTCTTCGTTACGTTCCAAGCTGCGTCGAGTGGAATACAAGTAGCCACTGCTGTGAGTACGCACACCACACCGTGTCCGATCGAGATACCCATAACAATGTATATAGGAATCAGCACTCTTTTAACCGCAAATATACGACGGTATTGCAGTAAGATAGAGACTTTGATCAGGGTCAGGCTAGCACAATAGAATATGATGCTGATATAAAGGTACTGTGGTAATCAGCTAGGGTGACTCCGACCAGTGAGTTGACGCACCTTCAGAACCATGTTAATATGGTTGATATCGAGGAATATAACGTGTCGCCCATTTCCCCATCTAGCTTGCTCAACTTGGGCAACCGCCATCACGATTGAGAAGCTCTGCAAATCACGTTAGCAGTGCCATATCCCAAGCTCTACTCTGAAAAATGTACCATCGATACTGCGATCAAGTAGTCTTCATATTCCAGTACGTGAACGAACTTGATTCGAGTGATGAACCGGACGATGACGGTAATGAGAGTAAGTACTGTGATCCCGACAACAATAGCAATGACCTTGGTACGTCGGTCCTCGGCAGCCAAGATAGAGACTTCCTCTGGTGGTATCTGTTCCATAGTGAGAAAGAGGGGTAAGAGTTCAACAAAGTCGATAAAATCGTGAGCAGTTCTCAACTTGACACTTTTGTCTCTACATGTGATAAGTGCGCATCACGGACCCCTTATACTGGACTGTGAAACTTAATCGTTGAACGCTGATTACTATTTTCTAAAGCGATGTCGTGCGAAGTCTTCCCATAACGATCCGAAACTGTAATGTCTTGCAGGTTTCCTGATTTACATACCTACATACCTGCACAGCGGGGCAAAGAGAGAGGGTTGACATTAGCTTGCGGCTCGACTGGCAACGCACAGATTACCAAGATGCAAGACAAAAAGGATTTCTGTCATACAAAAGAAGCTTGTTGAATGGGTTTTACATGCTCTACCGTCAGGATCAATTGATAGTGTTTTTGCTAGACACTTGATTGCTGCTCGCAACGTGCTTTCTCTTTGATATACCATTTTCAGAAGCTTTATCTAGGTGCAGTTCAAATATCGCTAGAGTGCGCGAAGGTATCGGAGAAGATTAGTGTGTTGATTCAATCCTCAATTCTCGGTTGTTGCCAGTCTTAGTATTGAAATAAAGTTTGAAGCGTCGTGTGAAGAATGTCGGGCGTACGAAACAGACCCTTTGACCACAGGGCCGATAATACCCATGCAGTGTTGTGCAGGAGGTTCGACCAGATCGTCATTGATCGTCATCTTCGGCGCTGATGGCTTACAGATGTTTACTCGGACTCAGTAACCGTTTTCTATAGCAGTTCCTGGGATGTTCACTGGCGACACCCCTCTTCCCTAGCGACGGTGCTTAGTGTCAAGGTTTTGGTGTTGCCACTTTCTGTTTGGGCAGCCAGATTCAAAAGACATCGCGAGAGAGTTGACCAGTTACTAGCGTCATTCGCTTCTGTACGCAATCGATCAAACATAAAGTTTGCGGTAGAAGTCCGAACGTCCAACACGTGCCAACGTGCATGCAGTGGGGTGTGGTGATGAAAAGTGCAATTGGCTCCTCTAGATCGCCAGAGACGTTAGAGCAAACTTAGAATTGCGGCAGGCTTTGAAAACTACCTACCCACGTGCCACCCACCATTCCCTGCTGGATTTTAACATGGATGTTCGTGACCCAGCACGAGGCTCGTACCAAGCCACGAGAATCATATTGAGTTGGTACACGGTAAGTAGTGCGGTCAACCCTCATGACCCGCTCTCGCTGTATATGTCACCGAACCTAGCCTAGTTCTCGTAGCCGTTCATAGAATGACGTAGCAACGTACGATTCTCATCGCTCGTGTGTAAAACGCCGTGATCATAGAAGCATACCGACACAAAGCAGTGTAAAATAAAAGCTCTTAATCCTACGAGAAAATATTGATGGTTCATGGCCACACTTTGACGGAAAAATTCCCGTTTTCTAGACCGAGTTAGGGTTGAATGAAACCCTAGAAAGCGAGAAGATGCATTGATCCAACCAGAAAGGTCCCCGCCTCATTACACGAGGCTCAAGGCTTAGATCGTGATTAAACAATAAAGGGATATGGAGGTTGTGGCGATGTTCACATCAATGCATCTCGCTGCAACTGTCATACCGAGTCACATCAAGTTTCAAGCGCATAGCTGTGACTTACACTCTTGAAACGATTTTTCAACAGAGTTGGGAAACCTACGCAGCTGTAAACTAACTTTAAACCCATGCGATGTTTTTTGTTTGGGCATGGTGTATTTGAATTTCTAATGTACGCTGTAACGGCTTATATATTTTAAATCGGTTGCTCGTCTCCTACATGGCATCTGCTATCTAGAGAATTTTGATCATTTACCTATTATACTATTCGACATATACAGACAGTACATTGATTGATAATTATCAAAGCTCAATACGGATAGAACTCTTGACTTCTATCTGTGAATGATATAAGAGCTTATGACAATTAAAATCATAGGTCAAAATATTTATTACAAGCCCATTGCTCCAGTTAGCTAGAAGGGCTGCTCCGGATATCCGTGATCTAAAGCTTAAACCTAAAGCAATAGATGGTATTATAAGTAAATAGAGCCGTCCTTGTTCAAATAACTTCCATTCAGGATTGAAGTATAAGATAGGGTGTAGAAGATTATAAAAAGGTAACCAATACTTCTTACTACATCACAGCGGAGGAGCTCGTAAGTATTAGAGGAATGATGTGATCAGGTAAATTCAGAACCCAATATTATTACTTCCTAGTAAACTTTATTAAGAGAATTCACAGAATCTGCCTGCATTTCTTGTCAACCATGTTGAAGATCCTCAATGCAGTGATATTGTAAGTTTCTTGATTCCAGACCCTGCTATATCATCATGGCACAACATGTCGTACCTATCATATATATACTGGAAATATTATCTTGTAATAGTATATTAATAATATAGTAGTAGAGCTTAATAGTAATAGTAGCTTCTTCTAGGTTCTTAAAGCTTACTATATAGGTATTAATAGCTCTAGCTAGAGCTATAATAATAGTCTCTTAGGCCTTAACTACCTTATATATAGCTATAAGGTATAACTAGGGTAATTATATAAGTAAGAGTAGCTTTACTAAGGTTAAGATAATATTGGTTAGTTGGTTAGTATTAATTTTTATCCTAGAGACTTGGCTAGGGGCCTTTATCTACATGAGCCTCCCTGGGGGCATTGTAGGACGCGTCTTTATTAGGCTTGTAGGCCTTTAAGGCGTATCTTGTTATAAACTATATACTATAGCTAGTAGTCTTTCTATCCTATATCCTTCTCTATATAAGAAATATAGGGAACATGTTATACCTAGGTAGGTAGTTATCTAGCATATAACGCCTATATTTAAAGGCTAGTAGGCCTATGGTATATATATAGGCTAGTAAGCCTTAGTGTTAGTAGTATAGGGTAGCAGTAGCTACCCTAAATATAAGCATAATAGTGCCAAGCTTTTTCTAACTAAAGTAGGTATAGTAAAGTAAGAGAGTAGTATAAGTAAGGTAAAGTAGTTATAGTAGTAGTCCACCCATTGCCAAGTATAGAGGAAACAAAGGAGAGAGAGAGAGAGAGAGAGGAGGGAGTATAAGGGGAGTAGGGCGAGCGACACACAGCCTAGTCCTTGTATAACCTGTCTGAAAGTGAGCCCTAGAGTAGGTTAAGATAATGTGCTAGTGTGATTGGCACATGGAAAATTTCACCTAATACACTCCACCTACAGAGATAAATAGGCCTGTCTCTTTCAACAAGAGCAGGCAGCATATTATTATTAATTTATTAAGATATTAATTATTACTTTTATTACTAAGTTAGATTTATAGATAGATTAATACTTATAAGTTAAATTATCTATTCCTACTTGCTAAACTAAGATACCCTTCTTCCTGCTAGATATCCTATATCTAGTAGGCCGCCCTCTTACTCCTATATATAACGCTATCCTTCTAATACTACTATATCTTATAACTTGAATAACAAGAACTAGAGGTTATTAAGTTGAAGTATATATAACACTAGCTTAATAAAGTATATATATATTATACTATTATCTCTTTAAGCTACTAATATTAAGGTTACTTTACTAGGCTTATTTTAAGTTAAGAGGCCTAGTATTATTAGAGTTAAAGCTTAGTAATAGGTAGTCTAGTATTATAAAATCTACTATTTTTACCTATAGTGTAATAGCGTATAAATGTTAGGGACCTTGTAGATCTGGGCCCATCTGGGCCAGATCATGTGATTCTTTGTATTTAGTCCTAGTCCAGATCGCTACAGGTTCGGTAGCGATTCGTCTCTGATCCTCTCTAGAAGCTTGAATGCAGTTATTGGTATTCTCATCATTTTCTCACGTTGCTATTCGTATACATTCTTGACAATAGCTAAGAGGGTAGAAGAAGTAGTTTTCTAGTTAAATTAGGGTTAATTCAGTTATATTTTAATAAAAAATTAATAGATTTAAAGGGTACCATAAATTGGAAAAATTAGTGTTTGGTGTCGACTCTTACCGAGTCACGGCTCACGACTACACTGGGTAACTTGAATTAAGATTTTGCTGGGTCAGGAAAACCATTATATAGCGCGGTTCAGAGCGAGTAAAGTTCGAACACAAGTTACCAATCAGAGGGTAGTATATGCCGTGACAACTCTGGCTTGATCGACCTCTTTCTCTCAATCTCGATTACCCGCTTTGCGAAGTCCTATTTTCTGGATTTACCACCGTGCACTTGAGGCTGTCCGTACTTCCTGCTAATGCCTTCAATTCAGGCTGCAGAAAATTCGATTGAGACGAAGAGTGGGGATGTTCTGACAATTTCACGACTTGGAATCACATATTGGTAATATATTCACTTCTCATTGTGGTCGTAGAAGTAGTGAAGATTAACGGCGATTTATGCAATAGACGGCAACGGGACACCAGGAGGCTCAGCTCAATACTGGAGGATCGTATAGAAACGTCTATGAATAGTGTGCTAATAGGTATAGCTAGTTAAGAGAAGAGTGCATAGTTACAAGTCAGCGGTAGGCGCCAAGGCACTAGCCATAAGGGGGGCTAGTGTGGTCGTCGTAGAGGTTATGTACAACAATTCACTGTAATACTATTATTTTGGAATCACCTAGTGTGGCGGCAAAAGGGTCGTACCCTACAAGATCCAAGGATCTTGTGGTACATATACGCGACACCTAGTAAAAGTACTAAGTTATTGAATGAAGTATTCATCAAGATCTTTCATGGGTAGCGATGTAGTTCTGACAAAACCAAGCGCGTGTATTGAGTGACTTGCTTGAGTTAGAAGTACGGCGTGTGAGTATTCATCTTCTTCTTCGTATATAAACGATGACTGTAGGTCAAACCTACCGATCATTAGCCAAACCTAGCCGTGATAAGATCACCCGGTCCGGCAGCAATAGGAACGCCTGCAGACAGTTTCGCATTCAAGGACAAGACACTCGAAGAAATAAACAGCGCTCTAAAATGATGGCTTACATGGTTAGTGCCTCCAACTCTTACTCCATTAGGTGACCCCAAAGCCCTTCCTGCTCACTAAACGTATCATCCTCAGGCCCGTCCCTAAAGTGCATCTCTGCAACCAGCAAACCAAGCTTATCTCGTTTTCCCTCAAGCATCTTCGAGCGCACCAAGCAATATTTCCTTTACGGACTCAAACTCCTCAATCTTCTCTACTGCCAACGCTAACATATCAATCAACATGCCCTCCCTTCCTTTCTGACTCCTACAATTGTGCGCATTAATCGTGGCTTTAAGCTGTAAGTTGCGTTGATGCGCTCCGCTTTTTTCCCGTTCACTCTTCTTTAGCAATCTGATGGTGATCTGCGCTGTTTCAAGGTTCGCAGCCACCTCCTCTTCCTTGACCTTGATTTCTGCGTTTTGGCACATTAGCCTTCTGTTCTCGCTCTTGAGGGTATCGATGCGACGCTTATTCTGAAAGCTAAGAGTAGAATTTGAGCGGGCCACTTTATCCCTCATCACAAGGTCTTGTGAATTGGCGACGTGGGTGTTTCTTGTTTCGAGCCTGGGTTTCAAAGAGCTAAGGACGGGTCGAGGAGCTGCGAGGGATTTATTTGTGATGACCTCCTCGAGTGAGTGTATTTTTTCTTGCTGTTCGATGGCTCGAGCTCGCCATAGCTCCCGCTCTGCGCGTAGTTGTGCGAGTTGAGTTTCCAGGGGTAAGGGCTCAATTTTGGATGGGATCATGCGCTTAGAGGTTGTGGTACGCTTGCCCGAGATCGATAGAGAAAACTTTGAGCTCTTCAAGATTGAATGAGATATCGGAAGTGATGTATGGTTCTTCCCCTCCGATGTAGTGACGTAGTTTTGCCGGTCACAAGGTATCGGGAGGTGTGAGGCGTTTTTGGGTGAGTGGCTTGGGCGAGTGTATTTGGTAAGTGTGTCAGTCATGGTTGTAGTCTAGGGATACGGAATGAAATCGGCGGAATATGGTTGCTAGTTGAGAGTTGTGGTCAGCATGTGATGTTGGGTCGATGTCTAGAATGGTGAAGGTAAAGTGAGGTGTCATGCGAAAGCCGACATTGAAGCTGGGTTCTATTAATAACCGTACAAGCGCACGAGTCCACGGTATCGATGTACAACTGCAAAGTCGTTGCGAAAGGGTCTTCGTACGGGCACAATGACAAAGTAAAAAGCGGGCGCCAAATCACAAACAACTGATCAAAACCGAGAAAGTAATCGGGAAAAGGAGTCAGGAAGGAGTATTTTGCCAAAGCTCCAACGCAGTAAAAATTACACTGACATCTCAGTCATGAAACGTGAATGACTCTCGCATACTAAAAAGGTGCTATTTCTTGAAAACGACTAACGCATGACCAAGCGGAAGGTAGATCGATGTTTGCTGGATGACTATATGCTTATAACGTCAGCGCCACAGCAAAGACACTAAAAGCACCACCAAAGAAAGCCAGAGAGCCAGCAGGGAAAGGACCGGCAGCGGCGAAGCCCTGGGAGGGCGTGGGTGACGTGGAAGCACCAGCAGGGGATCCAGAGGACGAAGAGCCGCTAGAAGTTCCGGTGCCAGAGGAGGGGCTACCAGTAGCAGAGGGAGTGGAAATAGGTGTTGCGCCGCTTCCTGTAACAATAGCGACGGTCGCGAAGGGAGTAGGGAGTCCTTGGATATCGGAAACCTTGAGGACCCCACTTTCAGTGCCAGCCATTGTGAGAGATGTAGCGACGGAGCCTTCGTTTGTCGCCACGCAGGTGATATCGACCTTCTGTATGTCACCCTTCCAGCTGCACTTTTGGTCAATAACCCACTGTCCGGGTACTGGATCGGTCATTTGGAATCGGTAAGTCTCAGGACCCTGGATGACGGTATAGGGTTCGCATGTGATCAAATCGGCTTGGCGACGAGCGAACGATGCGGTAGGTTTGGGGGTGGCGCTCGAAGGGACCTCGATCATAGAGTTCGTCATTGGGGCTTTTTGTATCTTAGCCGTGATCCAATGCAGCAGCGTCGTGTCAGAGTCATACCGAAAGTTGGAGATCTAGATCCAGAACTTGATTTGCAGTCGTACGCATAGGTGGTAGCTCCCGAAGCCGATCCCTTGACTGTAAGAGTTTCAAGAGGGAAGAAGAGTTGATTGATGTTAAGAAGCGTAGCTGACGAGGCCGACTGGGCAGAAGCCGCAGCGGCGAGCAGAACAGTGAGTTTAACGGAATGCATGATGTGAAGTGAAGTGAAGGCAAAGCGAATGTGATCGGAGTTAAGTGAAGGTATTTATCTCAAAAAGAAGAAAAGTTTTGACAGAGGAAAGAGAAGTCGAAGCGCAGTGGAAATCGGGTCTAAGAAAGTGTTTGAAAGGCACAGCAAGCCTTCAAGCGCCGATGTGGCAGAGTCAAGACTTGGCGGCTATTTCACTCCTTTTACCGCATTAAATCTAACGACGGACGATACACGACAAACAGCGAGAACTCAATTTTTGGAAAACCCATCACAAAAGTATCACAACACATCTGCCAGTGGCCGCAATGGCCTCTACAGGCCATCATGCGTCCCTCCGCGTGGTTTGGTACCTGTAGAGCCACCGTTGCGGCTACGGTAGAAACGGTTTAAAAAATTTGCGAGCAAGCTACACAACATGACACCCACCGAACGCAGCAACCACCATCTAGCCGCGATACAGCAACACGAGAGCGATGACCGAGCCCGGACATTTTATTCACAGTCACAACATACAACACAGTCACTGATAGGCTTCCTGGTTAGCCCATCACCAACCGACAAAGTCTGC
This sequence comes from Helminthosporium solani, assembly GCA_022560085.1. NCBI lineage: Eukaryota > Fungi > Ascomycota > Dothideomycetes > Pleosporales > Massarinaceae > Helminthosporium > Helminthosporium solani. The sequence continues at coordinate 95,573 of JAFISD010000112.1, forward strand.
GACGTCCCACCTCGACATGCCCTCGGCTGAACGGCATCACCTCTTTTACGAATCACTTCACAGACACCCGGCATGCTACCATCAATGCCATACAATACTACAGTACAGACAGCCTCGTCCACTGTCGACCCCACCTATGTTGAGGGAGTGGTGCCCTTCAACATAACTGATAAGGTCTGGAGAGATTCGTGCGGGAGCTCTCATGCTCAGTTGAGTCGACGACACGCCAAAGTGGAGCATTGCTCTCGTAGGGCTGCATCACGACGAAATGCTGCTGCTACTGCGTCTGGTGGCAGGTCACACCACAAAACATGGC
>JAFISD010000113.1:1952-93889 GCA_022560085.1 Helminthosporium solani
TTTTTTTTATTTTGTAATTTATCTAATTAAAATTAAAAACAAATTTTTCTTTTTTGTGCGCCTTTTTGTCCCCCCCCCCCCCCCCCCCCCCCCCCCCCTCACAACAATTCGATTCGTTTTGGAGAAAAAAAAAAGCAATGTATGGATTCTAGAGCATTGCGTCTTGTCATTTTTGATGGAGTAGGAATCATGCCATGCCATGCCATGCTTGAGTCAAAGCATGTTCTTGCAAGGTAACGAACGGATCGTAAGGCCTGTGCGTTGGCTGCTAACTATTGTGTTTCTGTATGTAGTTGTACTTTTTACCTTGCTAGGAGCTTCGTTGCATACTCTTTCTTATACTTCATCGAGAGGTTATCTATGTATACAGGGCGAGCGAGTCAGGGAAAGAGGGATTGCGATGAGATGGTCATGTGCGCGTTTTACTCGCGGTGGTGATGGTGGTGATGGTGGTGATGGTGATGGTAATGGTGATGGTGATGATGATGGTGGTGAAGACGGCGGTAGCGACACTGACACATACAACTTAGAGTCAGGTTCAGAAAGCCCAACCACATGTCCAAGCTCCCCAACAACAGGAAACCGATCCCGAATCGTTTCAATTCCAAGTTGATTCTGCCAAAGCTTCTTGCCATCAGCCTTCTCGTTACCCCGACCCTTGTTCTTTCCCACCGATTGTCCCTGTTCCCGTTCCCGCGCCTTCGTCTTCCCCTTCCCCTTGCACGCATCCCTCCCGCCAACAACCTTTTTCCTACCACCCGGCTTCGCATTCTCCGCCCTCTCCGCCTCATACCGCTCGATGCGCTCGATTACGCGGTTGAAAAGACCGTCTTCATATACCCAAATCCAGTTTCTCCCGTCTTCTGTCCGCCGGCGCGTCCGCAACGCCCCCTTGCACAGGATATGGGTGAGCATTTCCTCGCGCTCGGCCGGCGGAATGAGCTGTTTGGCGGTGAACCACCCAATGTTTGTGGCGATGCGGTTCATCATGTCGTGATGGTAGATGAGGGCGGGAACGAGCTGCGTAACTGCCGAGATGGTGAGTGGGTGGTCGTGAAGATAGGATGCTAGGCGTAATGTAGTAGTGGCAACTACTTGCCTGTCATGGGCGGTCCATGCCGTGACGAGGGAGCTGCTGAGTGTGTCTAGCTCGGGAGGAGGGGATGGGGGAGGTGGCGTTGTTGAGGGTGTGCTGTATAGAGAGAGTTGGGACATCTTCTTGATTACGCCGAGTTCGGGGTTGTCATTGTTTTCGTAGTTTGAATCTGGATCTGAATCTGGATCTGAATCTGAATCATACTCGGAGTCAGAGTCAGATTCAGAAACGAGATTGATGATGTAGTTCTCGTACCAGCAGTTCATGGGCTTCCGATACGATGGGTTAGGCATGGTGTAGGCACGAGCCGTGTAGTTAGGGTCTTTTGACTACAGGAGATAGATAGTATGGCAGTTGGTGAACGTTTTCAATTTCAGATCCGCACCGTTGTGGGCATCGTTTGAGCAGTCAGCTTATCGGAAGATATTCGCTGGAAGATGCGATTTGGAGATTCGAGGTTCCAAAGAAGGTAGACAGGAAATGTTGGTTGATACAAGAGATTTTGGTTATTGTTTAGGGTATCCGTGTAAGTGTGTTGTGGAGGTACATTATGGTCAATGTACAATGCGTTGATGTTTTGCAAGTGTGGTGGTGGTGGAAGGTTTTGATGAGTAAGTGCTGTGTTTGAAAGACCTTGTGTACAAGTGGAAAGTGCCAGCCTAGGAACGTAGGCATGGAAGCGAACAAGGACAACAGAGAATTGAATAACAAAAGGGACTTTGTATGGAAAAAGAGAAATATGGCATGTGTGCCATGGAGAATACTGTACTGTACCGAGACTTACACTCGTTGAGATTCTAGGTTGAGTTGCCCCCAACCTACACAGAAAATACTAGTAAATATGCATTCGAAGCCGTATATGGCCTTACTTGGCAGAACAAGTATATAGGGTATACTTCTAAATTATATCCTTGGGTATCGAGGTGTCATGGACAGAATACATGTAAACCGTGTGCTTGGGTTGAATAAACGTAAGTATAGTTGAGCTGTGTTCGACAGCGCTTCTGACAGTTTCTGAAGTTATACGTCATGTCGAATTGGTTAGTGGAGCGTCTTGGATAGACCAAATGACTTCATAGCCGAACACGGTTCGTCGTAGTAGCTCGTCCTTTGTATTGTTAGCAAGCAATGCCACTCCATTTCGTGTCACACTCACGCCGGGATCTTCCTCAAACATGACCTTGTCCATGACTTTCTCGAATGTTTTTGTGACAACAAAGCCAGATTCTCGGGCTAGGTCGAAGAAGGCCAAGTCTTTTTCCAGCAGCCAGGGGCGATATGGCGTGAAGAAGACGTATGCTCGCGAGGCCGGTGACTTTTTGAGCATCAACTGGATAGACTTGACGAGTTTGGTATGCTCCGAATGGTTGAAGAGAAGATCGGCCAAAATAAGAACATCGAACCCAGCTTCATCACCAAGATGGTTCGTCACATGGTTGATAGCAGCCCCCCAGAGGTAACCCTGAAGCATCTTAGTCATGGTCGTTCGCTTGGGGGGGTTTTTTTTTTTTGGCTTACCTCGGCGGTAACCTTGCTCCGGTCACCAAGTGAGTCGCAATGGTCAATGTTGTAGCGCAGATTCTCGATAAGGTCGGCATCTGGATAGTCTGTAACGACGACACGAGAGGCGCCATTGAGTGCGCATATGAGGCTTGGAAGACCTCCTCCTGCGCCAAGTTCGAGAACGGTTTTGTCCTTGACCAGTTCGCGCGCCCGTTCTTCTAGGAAAAGCGCTAGTGTCCGCCCTGCATTCCACAGGAAGTGACCCTGAAGTCGTTAATTAGCTCTTGTTGAAGCACGATGTAGCTACAAGGACTGGACTATGCAGGGGATTTATTCTTATTTACAAGGAGATCTTACCCACAGCGGATTGTGGCCGACGAGCCGGATGGTGAGCTCGCTTCCCGAAAGTAGACGATGGGATGCAAAGGTAGCCTCTTTCTCGGGAGGATAATAGTCTGTAGGTTCCTGAAAGAGGTCTATGCCCCCTTCATCAAGGTGGGTTTCCATTACGGCAGATGTACGGAGAATGGTAGTTCAAGACTTGGCGTCGTTGAGATACGAACAGCAGTGGCTTGGTGGGGGTGAAGTTTCGATAGAACCCCGCATCACGTGACACCCACGGGTTTGCTTGAGATCTGGAGAGGAAGCACATGGTTGGCTGCGATTCGATTCTCTCGCAACGCACAATGGAAAACGACGAGGGCTTGTATCTGCTGTTGGTGAGTTCCGGGAGGAGTTGTTGATGTATGTACCGTGTCGGCGGGTAGTCAACTAGACTGGATGTTCTTACGTACCTAAGAAGGTAGTCATGTCCAGCCCTCGATTCCTCCCGCACCACCACCATCACCACCACCATCACCACTACCACTACCACCGCCATCGCCACCACCAGCATCGCCATTCGCCATTCACCATCCGCACCACGAAACACTGCATGTCCAAGTGCCGTCTGAATCCCATCCACCAGCCGATCGCCTCGCCAGGGCTGCCCGATTCCACGACGATTCGAGACTGAGGTGTGTGGACCGGCACAGTTTAAGCCCGAAACGGCAATAAAACTTGCTCACTCCGTCCCTCACGCCCTCAGATTCGCGCAGAAACACCATTCTTCCCAGTCTTCCGTTGCCAGCTTTGCCTCTCTTTGCCCTGTGCCCGAACACCCCCCGTGTGCCCCCCAGTGTCCGGAGATCCCAGCAGTTTGCCACAACTCCTCCCGTCGGGCATCGCATTGCATCTTAGTGTCCGCGCCCGCGCCCGCGTCCTTTGTGTGTCCAACCGCCCACCTACGCACTACGCTATTACCTTCCCTAAGAACATCCTCCACCGACGGCGCCCTCTGGTCGGGTCAACCTGGCCCTGCTGACTGTGCGCGCCAACGCCAGCCGCTTTTCCTCTCTCTTTATCCTTCGTCGGCCCTAGATACTGTCAATCAATCTATCTTACCTTACCCGCGCACTGTCCTGTCTGCACCTCCACGCATCCTCGGTAGACTATCTGTTCACCCTCTCCGCCGCGGTAGATAGCTCAGGCCAGACGTTTCCCTTGCTCTTGGCGCTAGCCGCACCGGGCCCTTCTCTTTGACCTTTGCCGTTGCACAGCCAGCGTTCCGAGTCCCGGGCGATCCGTCTGTACCCCTCCAGCGAGCAATCGCAGACCGACCCAGCACGCGGACCTAGCCGCAGTCAATTCATCCAGCTCGTGGCTCTGGTCCTGGAGTACGACCCTGACCAGCCCGCTGTTTACCCAGGCACGCAGCTCGCCGTCGTCTGGCCTTGGCGAATGACCAGCGACCGCTATTGAGCACATTGCTCTTTTTCTTCTCAAAGTCACGCCATGTGGGCTGAAGTTAATGGCGAGCGGAAGAAGGTGGCTTGGTATGTCGCCCTCTCTCCATCCTGTCCTACCACCTTCATACTTCGTGCCACGCCCATCCACATGAGCAAGTGGCTGCCCGATTACTTCTCGCGCCCATTACTATTTGGAAATGGGCCATGTCGTCTCTGTCTGCCTGCTAACTGGATTACAGCGGTCCTTGTATCCGCGGCCATCGTTCATCCAAATGTGACCACCGTGACCGAGTACTCGTCGAAGTACGCAAGCCCGGCCGACCGCTGAGCAGCTGCCCGCATCCAGCAGGTTCATGTAGTTGTGAGCGTGTAGTTCTCAACTACACTATCCCCAAGACTTCGGAATGCGCGTGTCCATCGGAACGGACTCAACCTGCAGTTGCCCCCAACAGCGGCCGGGTGCTGAAGAGCCGCGCCCGCAAAGCAACCAACACGTTTAATCCAACAAATCTTGAAAAGGCCATCAAATCTAACCTGGACGGTGATACGGATTCCTCCTCCGTTGCTACCCAAACCTCGACGAGCGAAAATAACTCTCAACCATCCAGCGCAAGCTCAACCCCGCGTATCGTCCCCTTACGAAGAGATAGCCAAAGCCCAAAAGCCCCCGCCGCAGACCAATCCGTCGGTACGCCCCGCCCCACCACCTCTCAGTCCCAAGGAGTTTCGAGCTGCTGTCAACCGAAGACCGTACAGCCAGTGCAAGCGCCACAGGGTGGAAGCTGTTGCAGCCAGAATAAACAAAAACCACCAAAGCCTCCACAGCCCACCAAATCATGCTGCGGAGGATCCAAATCGGCACCACCACCGCCGTTGCAGCCACAGTTTGGCATGCAGCAGAATGGTCAGGCAAACACGTTGAATGGCTATCAACAATATGCTGGACCATTTCAACCACAACCCTACGACATAATGAATCAGAACAACCACATCGTACCCATGGCCCCTCCGCAGAACTTCACCACGCCCATATACAACCACGTCGGTTCTGTTTATCACCTGCCTCATCCGTCGGCTCCGATGACTCCTATCGTTAGCCACACTGGAACACATGCAACAGACCACAATTGCCATTGTGGTGATGGCTGTAGCTGCTTTGGATGCGCAGCTCATCCTAACAACGCGACAATGATGGAGTATATCCGATCGATGCACCAATGGATGAGCACAGGCCAGTTTGGAGCTGGCCCTCCACCAACCTATGACTTGCCGACATACCCACATCAAGCAGGGTATGGGGCTCACGCTGGTCCGATTTACGAAAACACAATGCCCGCGCACTTCCTGCCGTCTAATCAAATGAGCTTTCAGGCGAGCGATACAATAAACATACTAAACAATCCAATGAACGTTTCAAGTCCGTGGGCACAGACTTCGATGAACGCTTCCGTCCAAGTCTCAACCCCAATGGAGTCGCACAGCTTCGAGGATCATAATGGCAACACTCCAAGCAGCGTGCCAGACGCTGCGTTATCTGTCAAGACCGAAGAACACGTCCAAAGCCCGACGGCCGCCGACAGTCCCAACGACAGTAAGGACGAGGGTACCCCGACGCTCTCTCCTTCGACCTTTTTCTGGCAAGAGGTGATTTTTCCAGGTTGCAATGATGCGACGGGTACCTGTCAATGCGGCGATGGATGTGAGTGCGTAGGCTGTCTGACACATGGGGGGCATAACGGCGTTCCTCTGGACATGCCGACAGTCCCTGACGAGCAGAATGCATTCCCAGCCTTTGTCGCTACCAGCGATACGAATGGCTCGAATCAGCATGTGGCCTTTTCTAACCCGACGACTTCGTAGTCATGGGTTGCGTCTTTTGATTTACATACTTCTACTTTTTACAAGTGCACATTGCCATGGACATCAGCGGCGCATAAGGGGGACTTGATACCAATACTATATATTCACGATTATGCTTGCTTGGGATCGCAGAAGATTGTAGGAATAAAATGAAACCATGAGCCAGGACCGAGTCGAGTGTCTTTGGTATAATTACCCTTAGTTGCTTTAAACTTTTGCTTCGTTCTGTAAAGCATGTCCACATGCACTCATAATCATAGCCAGACTAGTTGTCTGTCAACAACCTATGAAATGACTTGACACCACTCATCCATCCGCCTAAGCGAAGCTAGGATCCAGCTTAATCATGGGCAGCACTATACATAGCGTGGTATCCACGACATTGGTAGAAGAGCAGTCCCAGAGATCTCACCCGCAAAAACCGCCTCCCGCTCCACGCCACCTCATCTGTTTAGCAACCCGAATCAAAGAACCGTAATTCCAATGCTGGCCGCCACATGCCCTGCAAGGCCGTCCACCAACAAGAGCCATGCCCACACATATCACCCTGTTCCCATTTGCCATCCACTGTCTGTATCTGATACGAGAAAATACCGAGAACAGACTCTACCAGAAGGGTTTGTACAGATGAAACGAAGGAGTAAAACATGCTCATAAAGTGTATTGAAGAAGAAAAGATATGCCGAGAAGACAGTGTTCAGGGCCGTAACTATCAAGTTACGATGACTGAGAAAGGTTGAAAATTTGGAAGAAATGGGTCGAATCGTGTTTGCGTGCAGTCATTGATCGAACTTCCAGCGACGATTGGCAGTGTTATGAGGGTGCCGCCTAACGTTCAGCTTGATACCGTAAAATACCGTTCAGGAACATGGCCTAGTCCGAAAAGACCAAGGTCAGCGTACTGCCTTCTTTTACTGAAGCTGTGCAACCAACTTCCCGTCCACAATTGTTGCCGTTGCAGTATTCGCCGGTGCTCTTCTTAAATTTGCACGGGTTGATGACACCATTACCAGTGAACTCCACGTTGAAGTCGAGCCGATCATTGGGATTCGTCGGCTTGTTTTGGCTCAATCCAGCGAACCCGATGTTCATATTGATGTCGTCCCAAGACGTCCCAAAATTGGCTGGGGCCCAGTTGCCGACGGACTTTGTGCCAGAGCCCCAAGTGCAGGCTTCGTCCTCCGGAACCCCCTGCTTGTTGATGTAGTACTGAGCTGACGTTGCCTTGTCGCCCCAGAAGTAGTACGCACTCTGGTCTGGGTTGGCCAGCTCGCCAGTCCGACCAGGCTGGATGGTGAGGGGGGTCGTCTCCGACTCCGTACCTTTCTTTTGTTAGTGAAGCCCAATGAGTGACCGGAAAACAATTTACCAGGATAGTCAGTGCGGCAGATCGACACAGGCTTGGAGAGTTTGTTCTGCACTTTGACCTTGAAGTGGGAAGAACCCTTGCCGCAAAGCATCTTGCCCAAAGAACCATCGGCCATCTCCAGCAGGCCTTTTTCGTTGCAGTACAGTCCGCCGACGGATTGACCGGTTTTACCCTGCTTCTTGGGGAAGGACATCTTGAGATAGGGATTGGGGCAAGCGTAAGAGCAAAAAGAACCTTCGGTGCAGCAAGCACCGTCCGAGCACGACCCTTTGGCAACCGTGTAGATGTTGTCATATCCAGCAGCTCCTCGCTCTTTTGGATCTTGGATACCGCTCCATCCACCAAGGCCCTCGCTCGCAAGATGAATTGCACCATAACCGGCGGGGAACCGATTGCACGGGTGGAAGTTGTTGCGGAACTCCTTGCTACAATCGGCACAATTGCCGTCCTTGTGAACTGGGTTGTAGTTGTTTGGTAAGGATGTTTTTGTAGGCTGGCCTTGTGGAGCAACTTGACTCGGCTGGGGCTTCTCGGCTGGGGGAATAGGCTTGGGTTCTGGGTCGGAAGCCTGTTTAGGAGGTGTAGTGGGTTGCGCGGTACTCACGGCGACCGAAGACGAGAGCACACCACCATCCCCCCAGGCGAGGGTACCATTAGCAACTCCCTTGCGAACATCGTCCTCGCTGATGGGATGGCCGTTGAGCTCGTAAATGATCACAGTCTCTACCGGCCCGGGTGCATACACAGTGACGGGATCGCGCTTTGCAACTCCACCTGCAACGTGCCGATGGACATGACGGGGCGGTTGCGCGAGTGCGGTGGCGACTGCCACAGCGGTGATGAAAACATGAAGCCTCATCCCGTTGCAACTGCTTCTTCGAACAGACCTTCGGGTGTCGTCTTTGTATCGTTTCTGGCCGAAGGTCAATCCCCGTTGTCGCGTTACTGAGGGAGGAGCGACGGGCTCGATTTCTAACCGGGGAGCTTCGCGACACAGCAGAGTTGTAGAGCCGCAGACGTGCGTCCTTGCTTTGAAAAAACAAAGTTCCAGAGTTGCTGGACTGTCGTCCTCGGGAAAGCGTGAATGCAAAGAATGTAAGGAGAGCTGCTTAAAGAGTGAATTGGAGGCAGAGCTCCGGGTAGGTCGTCGAAAACAATAGTGATTGGAAAAAGGAGAAAGGGCTTTGAGGTTGCAACGTGAGTCACACAGAGAGGAAGAGAGTGAATGTGGGGTTGTTGTGAGGTCTTGCTGGAGGGCTTGTTTGCTGTGACCAGAGCGCCAAGAATGGCCTTCGTTCCTGCCCTTTCTGCGACTGCCCTCGTGGCGTAGGATGGAATAAAATGGAACGAGACAGAATGAGATGGAAAGAGATGGAAAGAGATGGGAAGATGGAACGAGATTGTCTATACTACCTGCGACGTTCTGCCCGACGGTCAAGAGAGTGAGTGTTGCAGCTCTTGTTTGCCCGACCGAATGCAGCTGGGGTTAGTGCTCGAGCAGATGCTTGCGCAAGGGCAATTCTAGATGAAAATGAACGACATAAGGCGAGACTTAAGTCGAAGGCGCCCTCGAGTGGAAAAAAAAGCAGAGTTAAACGGACGATAGTCTTGTGGAACGGTCGCATTGGGTCGTTTATACCATTCGGTGCAGCCGCTCGATATTGTACAGTGTCACAGAAGCAAGTCTAGGAAAACAGTAGAGCAACGGCGGCAAGAGGCGTATGAGTGCACTTCTGGACTTTTCGACTATCTCTTTTGATCAGTGCATTCCAACGAGCCCTGTTTGTTCCACCGAAGTTTCCATCCCTACGTGCCCCATTCCGCACCTGTTGTCAATAGTCACGGCCTCTAGATGCTGAGATTCTATGCGTAGAGAATATGTTCCAGCGGCCCGAGTTGAAGATCGATCGACTTCCCACTGTATGTATCTGCTCGAGCCATTCAAATCGAGCTGTTTCTTTGCCATCAGCTACGGATCGTTGGAAAATGGCAGATTACCTTCATGTCTCCCTCACATCACACGTGCGGCGTGGCAAGCGGCGTAACACCTGAGCTTCCATCCCATTTCTCTGGAGTGTTCGTGAACCAAGCGTCTGTCAACCATGCGCTCTAGGCGGTTGGTAACAGTTACAAGTTTGGCAAGCACATCCATCGAAAGACCTCCTTTCTCCATGTTCTGGCAAGGCGGACGATGATTAGTGGTCGGCTCCTAGTGTTAAGGGAAATCGATATATAGCAGTGTAATATGCGGCGCGGCACAGTGGTTGTTGGGCTGATATGGTGCAAGCCAATTACCCCAAGCGAAGTGTCGAGGGTACTCTACCGTCCTGTCTGGCTATTGATGGTTACCTTGTCGTATCGTCAGGAGAGAAATGGCGTATGCTTCTAGATGGATTTAGTATATTGTCGAGTGTTTGTAATCGAGTTGCGCATTTGACGAAGCGACGATAGCATGAGACGAAACAATTGATCAGGTAGATGCCGTGATGCCCTCGTCCAAGTACTTCGTAACCGTGCGCTTGCTGAGTAATAAACAGATACCATGTCTCGTCACACAGCATACATGTATAGCACGTTGATTCATGACACGGCAAGGCAAAGTCTATCACGAGGCTTGTCCGGATACCGAATTGGGAGGTGAGACAAATTGACAAAAATGCTTTCATCGCTACCATACAACAGTGATTTCTAGCGCAAGGTCGTTCTACGACAGCTCCACCAAACGCCATGCCAAAGTCCGATGCTTGAATACGATGCTACTGCTTAGACCTGCTGAATGTAGTTTGCTGGCACGCTCTTCACTTGGCCATCCTTTTCGACGTCTGCCCACCCGTCTCCTGTATCCGCGTTGATTAGGACAAATCGCTCGCCTTCTACCATGCTGTGTTCGGCATCGCTAGACGCTGTGTATTCGTATATGGCTTCGACATACTTGAGCTTCTTCGCACCACGTTTCGGTGCGACGGCCGGGCCCTTCTTCTTTCCCACTGCGGTTACGCTCCCTGCTATGGAAGCAGATGAGGCCGAGTAGGTTGATTCGGGACGATGAGAGGAGGGTGGTGTTAGGGGCATGATCTCGACATAGCTGGTGGGCACGAGGCCCTCTTTGGCGCCGGCCCGAACTTTTGTCCAGCCTGAGCCATCTGTTGAGCAATCGTTAGCATGTTTCCAATGGGAAGAGTCGATATCCCTACCATCGGGTTCTAGAATGGTTACGTCTCGCCCATCAGGGACGGTCAGTTCGCCGTCACTATTTTGCTGGTAAGCGTATAGCATCCTGCCTTTCTGCTCGAGGGACTTCGACACTGACGCGCTCGCTGGCGGGAGGTCTGGATCATCCTTGATGTATTGTGCAGGCGGTGGTGCGACAATTCGGTTTCTTCTTGGTGCTGGCGCGGACACTGGTTTGTTCTCTGTTGGTACTGCGGGGGGGGATTCTTCCGTAGTCGGTGACATGCCACCTGATATCGATCGATGGGCCGTCGCCGAGTAACCGGAGCTTAGCGTGTTCATCGAGTTCACTGTGTCGCTACGACTCATTCTTGGCATATCAGAAGCTGCTCCAGAGCTCCCGTTGGGCGGGATAGCGTGAGCAGACTTTTGTCGCTCATCCTTGAGTTTCTTTTTATCCTCTTTGGTCTGTTCGCCAGGGCAGTCTGCAGGCACCTTCATCTCACACTTGCTGTGGCACGTGTACCCGCAATCCCGGCAGTCGAATCCCTTTGCAGAGAGACCCCATATCCGATCGCCGCACAAATCGCAGTTGGTTGGGATTTTGAATGTCTGACCCTTGAAATTGTGGTTCCTCGCGCCGAGACTCAGATCGCCTACGACCGACGTGATGGTTGATATCTCAACTTCATCGGTGACCTTTTTCTGTTCTACTTCGTGCATAGCCTCTTGAAGGCTAAAAAGTGCGCGTACAACCTCTACTTCGTCTCTTTTATCTTTCCCGTCGCGGATATTCTGTCGTACCTTCCTGGCAGTCTCCACCTCTTTCCGCTTTTTATCCAGTTCGCGACGGTGTTCTGTTAGCGAAGCCTTCGACTTGGTGAGGACGTTCCGGAGAAAGACGGATGATGCATCGTCCGTCGCAATGGAGCCGTCGTCCAACCAAACGGGGCTGGGCTCGAACTGGAAGTCGGCTGGTTCTTGCCATGACCCGGCGTTATGGCGAACAAACATCATTGAATCGAGCAGTGGGTTGTTCCGAGGGATTTCGGCAGAAAGATGGTTAAGCAAGTCGGTGCTTCTTGTGAGGGTCTGGGTTTCAATGGTAGCTGCCAAAGACCAGATAGTGTTCAATCTGGTGACTCGGGTCTCGGAAAGATCCTGGAGACTGTCCAGCAGCTCGGGAACATACTCGTGGTAGTACATCTCCTTTTGCTTGTTCGTGACGTTGATAGTGATGACGTAGGTGTTTTTGACGTTGCGCATCTCGGCCTGCTGCTGTTCAAAGGCAATGCGGGCCTTTTGCTTGCCGTGATCGAAAGCTCCCTCGGTCTTCTTCCTGCGATTCTCCACCTCTTGGCACGAACTGTCGTACTTGCCCTTCATCTTACGCAAGTCGGCATATGTCGAGTCGCGCTCCTTCTCCAACTTGGCCGCAAAGTCTGCATGCAGTTTTCGGAGTTCTTCGTAGCGGGCGGCGACGGCCTTGAGCGGATCGGCGAGGTTCGTGACGAGAGCGGTCGCAAACTGGTCATGCTCAGAGGCACGCGATTCCAGCGTGGTCAATTGCACGCCCCATGTTGTCATTGAAGCGCTACAGGCCCCCCACCCACCGTCAGCCAACGCTTTGTTTTCGACATTGAAGGATCCATCCTACCTCTCCAGCGAGCCGGGTGTCACCGTGGGCGTGTCCCCAACACTCAGACTGCTCGACTTCCTGGCCTTCTTTTCAAAGTACTTCTTCGCCAGCGCGCTGAGCTTGGCCGCATACTCCTTCTCTATTGCGCTGCGCTCCCGGTAGAACTGCTGCACGTCGTCCAGCCACGCAATGCCGCCCGAGACCTGTTGTTCCGCCTGTCAGCGTGCTGTGACGGTGCGCGAGCGGTATGTCGGCTGCGGACGAACACGGGGAATGAGAACAAACGTACCCAGGCGTTGACATTCTTGAAGCCGTCCTATTGCGCAGCATCAGTCGGTATTGAGACAGTGGCTTGTGGGGGAGGAGGGGGCGAGTTACCTTCAACTCGGCGCCGAACTGGGGGGCAATGTCGACCTCCATGGTGCGATGGCGGTCGTGGTAAGGGATGCAATGCACAGCCGGCCGGCGCAATCAAACATAGAGAGGGACGACAGGTGTGACGTCTGGGGGTGAAAGGCTGGTAGGGCATCGGTAGGCGGAGCGACGCAGGAGCCCAATTGGTGGGGTTGTCCCAAGGTTGACAGATTAGCTGACTGCGCGTCCCTCCTGCGCCTGCAATGCCGTTCGCTGCCTGAAGGAGCCTAGCCCTCCCGCCGCAGCGTAGATGCATATTCAAGAGCTTTTGGCGGGGCTCAAACAGTAAACCACAAGTGACAGTGACAGCCACAGCATCCCCACCCAAGAGTACACTCTCACTCTCTCACTCCCTCTCTCACCAGCCTTCTTGACTTGCTGGGGTCGATTGTCCTATATTTCGTGGCATTCCCACCCCACCTTGCTGACCTACTTATCTTTCTCGGCCCCCCAGCATTTGCGCTTGTAGCCTTGCAGGCATACATACAACACCACCGCCAATATGTCGACTGCTGAGGAGCCGCCGGTGGTGGCCAGCGCCGCCGAGGCTACAGACGCAACCGTAGTCGCTGAAGGCTCTGCCGCTGAGGGTTCTGTCGCTGCTGCGCAGGTGGACGGCGCTGGTCCTCCTGGCAATGGCTCCTCGCTCGCGGAGACGGAGACGGACTACAAGGTTGAGGTCAAGCTGTCCGACATGCAAGCCGACCCAAACAACCCTCTGTTCTCCGCCAAATCATTCGAGGAGCTCAAACTGTATGTTGCGTAACTCGTCCGTCCCGCATGCCACCTACCAACTCGTTCCAGGTCAGACTCGCTCTTGAAGGGCATCCGCCACATGAACTTTCGCAAACCCTCCAAAATCCAAGAAAAGGCCCTGCCGCTGCTTCTTCTCGACCCGCCCACCAATATGATCGCCCAGTCGCAGTCAGGCACCGGCAAGACGGCCGCCTTTTCTCTCAATATCCTCTCCCGAATCGACCTCGCTGTCAAAGCCCCGCAAGCGCTCGTCCTCGCCCCGAGTCGTGAGCTCGCTCGTCAGATCCTTGGTGTTATTCAGCACATGGGCCAATACATGGAAGGGTTGAGCATACAGGCTGCCATTCCCGACCCCACCAGCAAGAACAGGCGGTTCGATGCACACGTCCTTGTCGGCACCCCGGGAACCGTCATGGACGTGGTTCGAAAGCGGGCTCTGGATGTTAAAAACATGAGAATTCTCGTACTGGATGAGGCAGACAACATGCTTGACCAGCAAGGTCTCGGCGAGCAGTGCACTCGTGTCCAGAAGATGCTTCCCAAAGTACAGACCGTTCTCTTCTCTGCCACCTTTCCCCCGCACGTCATCGAGTACGCCACCAATTTTGCGCCCAACGCCAACGTGCTTACACTCGCGCACGAGGAGCTCACCATCGAGGGTATCAAGCAGCTGTATATCGACATTGACAAGGACTCCGACAAGTATGCGACGCTACTCAAGTTCTATGGGCTGATGACCCAGGCCTCATCTATCATCTTCGTCCGCGTAAGTCGATCCAATCTAACACGCAAGAGTATACTCACAAGGATAGACTCGTAGAACTGCAGAAGAGCTCGAGAATCGTATGACCCAAGAAGGACACAAAGTTGCGCAGCTGAGCGGTGCTTTGGAGGGTCCTGATCGTGACAGAATCATCGATCAGTTCCGTTCTGGTGAGGCCAAGGTCCTCATCACTACCAATGTGCTTGCGCGTGGTATCGATGTGCAGTCGGTCACCATGGTCATCAACTACGTCAGTCTTCGAACCTCCAACATGAAAACTATCGACTAAATTGAACGCAGGATGTCCCAACTATGGCGGATGGCCGCACGCCAGATCCCGAGACGTACCTTCACCGCATTGGTCGAACTGGTCGTTTCGGACGTGTTGGCGTTGCCCTCACCTTCGTCCACGACAAGGCCAGCTGGAATCAGCTTAATGACATTGCCAACTACTTCCAGACGGACCTCCACCCCATCGACACACAAGACTGGGACAATGTGGAGGAGCTTATCAAAAAGATCATTAAGAGCTCGCGTGCCGGCAAGTCGACCAAAGAGATGACAAACGAGATTCTCTCTGCCTAAGCGGCTTTTATATGAGGATGTGATAAAGGAAAAACAAGCGACTATAAGGAGGGCAAGGTGGTAGTGTGGTATGGAATACGAAATGGAACGATTTGATAGATCGTTTGAGGATCTTGCGTGTTCCAACGTCAAGGGTTGCATGAAACCCGTAAGGAAGATAATGACCACCTAGAACATTCTATTCCAGGGACGGCATCTTTCGGAGCAAGTTTAGATAACATGCAAAATGCAGATCTATGAGATACCCAATCTTAACCAAGAAACGCCCATCCAGACGAGCTCACAGGTGCAGCAAGACCAATACCATGAGCGCAAAAACCGCCTTTTAATCATTTTCAGGGGAACAAACGATGGCGTTGTTTCTCCTCGTCAACTGACGTCACGACTCGTATGCCCTTCCCCCTACGGCCAGAATAACAACAAAGCTCACCAAGATCAACGTCCCCGTTACAAGGCTGACCAGAATCACACTACCTCTACTCGCTGGGAACTTACCTCGGATAACATAATGCTGTGCCTCGAAATACCTATGGAATCCGATGAACAGAATCACAATCGAGATACCGATAAAGGTTGCGCCGAGCGGTTTGCCAACGTGACGTAAGCGAGACCGAGGCGCGTCGCCAGGCCAATGCGAAGCGTTCGGAGGAGATTTGGAAATGGACGTGTTGAGGCGGAAGAGCTGAGTGACCGCGATGCCGATGGAAGCGAAGGAGAGCGAGGTCCGAAGCCAGGCGAGAAAGGTCCGCTCTGGATACCGTATCCAAGAATCAGTTTCAGACAGGCATGTTTTTTGCGGCATGGAGAATACGCACCCAGTGCCAGATGATCGCGAGCAACACTCCCTTTATTTTCTAATTCTACACTGCCGTATTTTTTCAGGAAAGTTCGCCAACGTCCTCCTTCGCTTTGTTCGGTCGAGGCTACGTGTCGTTGCGCGCTTGATTGTCGGTCTTCCGCGCTGGGTCGTTGTACGTTATCCGTCGTGCGATCCTGTTCCTGTGGTCGATTGTTCACTTGGTTATCCCGGGCTGTCGTGGTCGAGGTCGAGGTCGAGGCTCCGCGCGCTGGCGCCAAAGGCGATATCGCGTTGTAATCTACGTTGCCAGTCGACTGCGCATGCCGCATTATGGGCGACGACTCATCCGCTGTCCTGCTAACTCCCTGTCCATCCTGTACCCCATCTTCCATCCGGGTACTTCTCTTGCGCGAGCCTCCGACCATGATATCCTTTGCAATCTGGCTCTTGTTGGAAAGGACACCAAATTCACCCTCCTCGTCTGATAAACTGCCCCTTTCCCTTTCACTTGCACGTTCGCTTCTTCCTATTCGCAACGCGCTCGTCCTCGTATCCACGATAGTTTCAGACGAGACCGAAACTGTAGACGCTATCCCGCGATCCCGCGCCTCGATCGACGAAGACGAAGAGCTCACACGATGATCACTATCGGGGCCCTGCATAAACATAACCTTCGGACTGGCTGCATGGCAACGACTCCGTCAGCCAGGGACGCAAGAACGATATCAACGCCAAGTTACAAGCTTTCGTTCGGCTAGTGTAGATGGGTAGATAGATACAAGACGTCATGGTCGTGAACGTTGTATCTACCGAGATTTGGCGGGAGAAGAGACGGATTTGTGATCGCGGGAGGCATTGACGCCATTGCGGCTTGCGGCTGCATCCCGCGCACGGGAAGGGCTTGGGACTGACCTATGATCTGAACGTGCTACAATAGGTAGCTGACAGTTAAACGAACTGGCGTCTGAGCGTTCTCAGTCTATCTACTGCTTCTGTTTGTTTCTCGTGATCGTAGGAACTGATCAAACTGCTTGTCAAAGCTATCATCTATCTAGATCCCGAGACTGTTCGCATGTGCATAGATGTTGAAGTGGAGACCTCACGTGGGGCACTTCCGTCAAAAAGCTCCGAGAGATGCGATCTAACTGCTTTAGCTCAATCGTCTTGGAAGGACCGAGTATGCAATGCATGCATCTTGCGAACCACCGGAAAGGAAATACAGTGGTTTGAATTTGCGATTGAGCTATCGTAAGTAAGTGGTGAAAAGAAGCGCAGAGTCTCTATTTTCGCCCCGGCTCACAGAAAGACAGATATATCGATGCCAATGCTCAAAAGATACCCTATATAAGTACATCAGATAGATGCCCCAAATTCCCCCTTTTACTTTCCCGCACAGCGCAAAGAGAAAGGTGAATAACACAGCTACGTCTTGATTCGAATAAACTCCCCTAACAACGTGAAAACGCCGCCCAATGATCGCCAAGCTTAATCCGGAAAGAAGGAGAATCTATGGCGAACAAATTACTCGTTATAATGGTAGACCTGTTTCGCTTGTCAGAACGGCCACGACCATGGCGAAAGATACGAAGAGCTTACAAGGTAGTTGGGCAGACCGTAGCTATCCCAATTCAATCGGCTCGCCATCTTTGCGAAGCCTTCCGTCTCGATCAGGTGGTAGAAGGGGAACGCAGGAAACATTGCGCCATCGCGGTGGACGTCCGCCTTGACGAGAAGCGTGGCACCTCCGACACCATCAAGTTTCACCTTTGTGCCCGGGTCCGCAGACTGATCATACATGTAGGCCATCAAGCTGCGGTAGGTTGGTAGCTCGGCATACCCCTCGAGCAGAATGTCGTCTTTACCCATCTTTGCAGCGAGCTCCTTGGCCGTAGGACTGTCAATCCAATTGTTGAAGTCGTATGCTCGGATGTCCTTTGCCTTCTTCTCCTCGTTGTAGTACCGTTGGAAGCAGTTCGGAGCGATGATGGGGGCATCATAAGCTGCCAGGTCCTGGATCAGCGTGGGCGGGAACTCGACAATATCGGCGTCAAGCCAAAGCACCCATGAAGTGGTCGGGCCAAGAGTGGTGAAGAGGAGCGAATTTCGCGCCTTCGCCATGGCGGCTCGCCGTGCTTTTTGGTTTTCCATCTTGTGCCGCTCCGCCTCAAGCTGAGTCTGGAGCGGATTTTCCGTGTCCTGGCGGAGGATGGTGATGCTAGAGAAGCGCTTTGCCTTGGATCCGCCCTGCGTCTTCTTGACCTGGGTCTGCAATGCGGCAAAGGCAGCGTTTCCTTCCTTCGTCTTGGGTATTATGAAACCAAGCGAGATGAGCTCGTGCGGGTAGTCGATCTTGATCAGGTTGTCCCAGTACTCCTGGTAGAAGCGTGCCAGCGGCGTGAGAATAAGCACCTTCTCCTTGTTCTCAATTGGGGTCCGCGACTGCGTGATTTTGTTCATAAAGTAGTGCTCGACGGGGGGTGCCCGCTGGGCTTCGTTGGATTTCGACTTGCGGAAGGGCAGCGAGGGCGGCGAGAGGACACTCGAGGCTGTGTGGCCCTTGGCCTGGGCCTTGTCCGAGGACACAGCAGAGCCATCGCCGCTGGAGAAGAAGAAGACAAAGAAGCCTATGCAGAGAATGCCGGCTAGAACAAATGTGATGGGGTTCTGGCGTCGTAACGAACGTGGAGTCGGCATTTTTGTACGGATGTAAACGGCGGACTTGGGACGCTTGTCGCAAAGAAGTCTATGAATGGGGCATCAGAAGTGAAGGCGGCGTGTTGCGGCGAACGGCGTGACAACGTTGCGGCGTGTTGCGGCGAACGGCGTGACAACGTTGCGGCGTGTCGCAGAGGGAGATGGATGCAGGAGAATTCGTTGAAGCCAAGCACTCCGCGATGGGTACCGGTGTCGGTGTCGGTGTATCAGCAGCGACGGGGGCGGACAGAGAGCAGCGCAAAAAAAGCCGTATGGGGGAGTGTCTGCTGCAGATTGCAGGGAGGCCCAAATGTCACGAGTGGCCGCTGCGAATGGCCCAGGGGAACAGTCTTGTTGACGGCGTAATTCGATCGCCCTTGATTGTGGAGCCTCAACGGTCCGAGCTCTAGATAGGTGGTAGATAGTGTGTGGTGTGTGGTGTGTGGTGTGCGGGTGTGTAAGATTGTAGAGTGTAGATTGTAGAGTGAGAGTGCAGAGTGTAGAGTATAGATAGAGTGAAGTGTCTAGTGTGTGCTTGTGCCTGTGTGAGCATACGAGCGTGTATTCTGTACGTCTGCCTGTGGTTTTTTTTCTCCCTGTATATTAAGGACGCATATAACCACATTGATATGTACAGAGTACTGCGTATGTTTGTATACATTCGTCTCTATGTATGTATGTCTGTACATAATTGCCCATCCGTCGGCCTTCTATCTCGCACTATATAGACTATGCTGCAGACACCTGAGCTGTAAACCTTGTACCCACTTGGGACTTGCAATGACGATTGTTTGCTTCCCAGAGCATCGTGAGGCCACATATTGTGTTGCATGTGCAATCCAAGGGTCACCTGACTAAGCAATGGTTTGACTAAGCAGCACCCGACTAACTAACTACATGTAGTTAGCGCATCTTCGTCTTCCCATGGTCATGATCTCAGCACTCGATGGAATTTTTAGCTTTCTACGATAGATAGAAGACCAACATGGTCAATTGATTGAAATCAATGCCTCGTTGGGTCGCGCGACAATGGCATGTGTTGCGAGGTCTGAAGCCTGCCTCTGCTTGCATCTACCGTCACCCGCGCCCACAGCTTGCGCTTCGTACATACTCACAGGCTTCAGACGGCCATGACGGAGCGCTGAAGCTGAGCACAGCCAATAGCGCCATCATAATACCCAGTTCGGTCGTCGGAACGGTCAGTAAGAGCAGTTTGAATGGCAAAGTCAAGGCTGACAAAGGTTGCAGACGCCCGAAGATCTCATCAAGCACATCGCTCCTGTAGAAAAAAGGCATCTCGCCCGCGACCGGTTCGCCGTCTTCCTCGTCACCCCCTCCTTTGCGCCATGGCTCCTCGACGACGCAGCCTTCGCGCAAAGGGCTCTCCGCCAGACGTACAGCGAGTGGTTCAGCACAGCAGACCTGCCGTATGTGAGGGTGCATACGCTTTGTGCCGTAGTAGACAAGCTCCCCGCCCCACAGCCACTGGGTGACATCACGGACTTGGAAGAGGCGACCCAGGATAGAATGAAGCAGTCACCTGTGGCCGAGGCTGGCCTTGAAGGCATGGCCTATGTTACTCTGCCCTTCTCCGATTCTATCCCCTCCGCGTCCCCACCTTCAAACGACCAAGCTGCGATTAGCTTCGTAGCTCCCAAATCTACCGCCCACAGTGCCAGCCACTTCAGCGATATCATTCGGCTACCGCTAGCCAATACTGTTTTCCAGACAGGCACCCCGTCGACCATGTTTTATTCGACATGGGAGAAGAGCAAAGGGTCCGCAGATTTCATACTTAAAACAAAGAAGCATGTGACCAGTCACGGCATTAAGATGTACTCGGACGCTCCGGGTACAAAGCAGGCGTCTGCTCTCGCCGTTCCCTTGGTCCCGCTGACTAACCCACGCCGAGTCGAGGCCAGTATGGGCAACATTCTCCGGCGCATCACCGGCCCTGACGGTAGCAGCGTAGTCGCTTCGCAAGAACTGGAACAAGTTGTGCCTCAGTTCTACAGCGCTCGTGGGGAATCATCCCAGGCGACCATGGCTTGGGCTCTGGTCATGTCCAAGGAGGCACTAAAACCCGTCCTGGCGGCAACCAATTCGTTACTCGGTCGTTTGCCTGACCACGTCTCAACAGGACTCCTACTAACTGATAACGAAATGTGGGAAAGTCTGTGGAGAAAGCATCCATCTGCATTCAGTAACTTACTATCGAATGCGCTCAGTACTGGTGCCCGCCTTCACCGTATCCTGAGCGGTGGTGGTGGATGGGGGAAGAAGGCCGGTTTACTATCACTTGATCCAGTGGTATCGACAGCAGATACAAACTCAATCGAAGATAGCATGCTTGATGCCCCGGGTGGTTTTCCTTCTGCTCTCCAACAAGTCGCGCGGGATGGAGACTACATACAGTTCTTCATATCCCCTTTGACTAGAGCACAGGGTTCAGCAGATGACCTTGAGAAGCTGAGAGAACTTGAAAACTCTGAGAGTAAATGGAGCTGGGAGCTGGGCACCGTTCCCAGCACTATAGACGCTCTTTCAGCAGGCTCGTGGCAACACGATGTTGCAGCACCAAAAGATGCGTTTGTCTTCAGACATAGCTTCGGCGCGCTTACCGAAGCTGGTATCACTATTGGTCGCCAGTTTAGGATCGACTCGAAAAAGCCGTTTTCTTCAGTTGGGGGAAGCAAGGTTGATGTGCCATTCTCGCGTTTTTCACTCGTCACCATTGGGTCCGAAGAGGGCGTTCATGAAGAGGATGTAGGTGGTCTGGAGGAGCAAGCCTGAGTTCTGTATCTGATAATCTGTTAGTCAATACATGATTGCCTCGAAGCCCAGCCCTTACCCTGTCATCCTATGCTGGTGAGCTTTTCTTGCATTTGCACATTGATGCAAAACTAAAAACAGCAGGTGAAGAGATTATATGGCAATGAGGTACCTTCACTGCTCGCGCTACCGCAGTTCAAACCTCTAGCAGAGGAGGTCGCTATCGAATACGAGAAAGAGTACATCCCTCAAGATGTGCCAAAGCATTCGGCGCAACATGCCGACCCAAAACTAGAGTCCACAAGGGAGCTCAAGCTATCCAGGGTCCGTTACCCTGTGTCAATTAAAAGCAACAGAAATAATGTTGCCTACTATGGGGCCCAACTACGCCGGAACATCACCTATATCACAGAGTTAACTACAGAAGCTCGTCATCTTATGCACAAGATCAGACGAAGCCGCGGTGAGAACATGAACGCATTCACCCAACCATTTTCTCTCGCATCCAAAGCTGGCTTTAACTCTAAAATGAAACCGCCACAACAGTATAAAAGACTCAGCCCCGACTACATTAAGAATCTCATAGAGACGACAACGCAGATGGACGCTAAGCTCTATGCTCTTCAATGTGAAGTGAGAAACACCCTATTTGCGGCTGTGGGAGATGTCTTCGGCCAACTTAATGCTTGCGTGGACGATATCTCTGCTTCAGTTCTGCAGGCGAGGAGAGAAATCGCTAGGATCTTGGAAGGTGAACGCAAAAATCTCATGCTTTCGAGATCGAAGCTCTTACATATCGCAATGAGAGTTGGAGCAAAGTATCGATCGAGGAAGGATAATAGTGAGGTCAGGGGACAAAGGGTATTAAAGAATGGGAGAAGAGAGAAGAATGTTATAAGTTTCAGGGCTAACAAGGTGATAACATGGGGCTACTATGTGGGGCTACATGGTCCAGGTCAGGCCTTACGTTGGCAATCGTGGAGAAGAAAGCCCAAGATCAAAAGTGCTCATATCGAAACTGATGCGCCCCTGACCCTCGAACAATCCTCCTCCAAGTCCCAAAACCCTGATTCTACTCCCTTGGCTCTTCGTGCGAAATCAAGAGCTCTCGCGATGGCCAGATTCAGGCAATTCAAGGGCGAACGGGATGGGGGGAGGACTGACGAAGATTACGGCATGAAACCGAGACAAACAGAGGAAGCGTGGGAGAGGCGAAGAGAACAAAAGAATAAGGAGAAGAGTAAGATGAGCCTGGTGAGTACAGTAAAGGGGTGGTTGGATGCTGATGGGTAAGAAAAGAGCAGGCAGGGTGTGGCGAAAGGGTGGAGCAAGAAGGGAGGAAACAACAATGAGGGGGTAAAAACGCTATAGAAGCTGATGGTTTCGCAAGATCCAAAAACTCTGTCATAAATATAATGTTAGGTCACGAGATCAGGATGAAAGACTATTATTGTATTGAGAAACCGCTAACCTCTGTAGTAGAGCGGGTAGTTGTCTCGGGTGACTGATAGTTGAATCATTTGATAGCCGAGTAACCCTGCTCTTTTCACTGTGTTTCAAACTATACCAGACATGTTGTATGTGAAGTTGAACAATATGATCAGTCAATCTTACATTGTTGAATAGCTTGCGGAGTCTCACAGGTGCGCTGTGATATTGCGCCATGAATACGCAGTAGTATCATGAGAAGTTTTCGGGACGGCTTGTTTGGGGAACAGCAACATGAAGTAGATAGAGGATGCAACCAATAGGTCAGTTCTGGTGATATAGCTGATACACGTTCACAGACATATCAGCCGGCTTCTTCTCAACTGCACGCGAGAGTTTTGCTATTGCAGCCAACATGGATTTCACGGTTTTCGAAATCTCGCAAAATCCACTTGAGCAAGGGTTCGAGCCCGATTCGTACGATTTAACAATAGCTCAGGAGAGAACCAGAAAGTTGATTGTTGTGTAAATAACAGTCAGATTGTGATGGGTCTGCGATCAGAAATGCCACTCGATGATCCATCGAACCATGCAACTTGGCGATTTGATCCTCGAATGGGTCTGTATCACAACATTGTTGGCGAGGAGAATCTACAGAATGCAGAGGAACGCAATAGCCTCAGTATTTTCGTAGCTTGCGCCTCAATTTCCCGTCTCTTCTGAATGATTCATCTAGCAAGGAACATCTAGCTTCTAAGGTGGGAAGGAAAGTTTTCAGTTTCATAATGAAAGAAGAAGAATATTTAGACATTTCGTTAAGCCTGGCGGACGTTCGCTTAGACTCTTTGATGGCTATTGAGTTGCGCAGGTGGTGCAAGCTGATGCCACGGCTTTGCACAAGAAGTTTAATGAGGTGGAGCGATAGAAAATCTGGGTGCAATGAAATATAGCAAGTTTGAGGATTTTGGATACTCCAGTTGATTGTACGTATTCTTACTCAAAATCATCACGATACGTTCCCTGGAAAAGCCTGATAGACGATGCTAGTGTAGCGTCAAAAGCTATACACAAAAATCTTCCCCTCGAAGCGACCGGCTGCACAATAGAACTAGCAAGCTCAACGCCTTCGATAGGTGGTTTTTCGTATACTGAAAAGAGTCATTGGTAAAAGTAAAAGGTGGGAACACCAAGATTGAGTCAAGTTTTAGGAGTCATTGAATACATGTATACTTCGCTGGTCCGACTTCTCTTGTTTATGCCAACGAAGTAACTAGTATAATATCACGACAAGATACACTTCATACAGACGAATTAGATATCAGAAGAAGCCAAAACCTTACGAACCACCCCCTTTTGATCTGAGGACGATCCTGGTATATGAAAAGAGAGATTTGATAAGTAGGCGATTGTAACACAAAACAGAGGAAAGAGACACGGCTGCACATATCATGGCTTATAATACTTTCGATCAGAATGAGGAGTTGCAAAAAGTGGTACGTGAAAGGGAAGATCTCGAGGTTGAATATCAAGCTTTGTGGAACGAGTGGCTCGTACAGACTCGACGGGCACAGGAGGCAAATTCGAGAGCGGAAAAAGCAGAAGCCAAAGCGAAGGAGGCGGAGGAGACTACGGAAATTTTACGGAAACAGGTCGGAAAGCTCACACTGGAGGCTGAAGCTGCGAAAAATGGTGATCCTACACCCCATGCGGCCTCGAAGCTTAAAAAGAAGTACTACAAGAAAAGGTCTTACACTGGCTATTCTGTGGTTGGCAAGCGTGAGCATGCTCTCGAATCAAATTGCGAGGGAGAGGGAGATCGTACCAAGAAGAGAGCTAGAAGGAAGGATTTGCAGTGAATGGTGTTTGAGCAATGTTGGGAGCATGGTGTGCAGGATGGCAGGGTACCAATGATTCTAACAAAGCTTGGGAAACGGTACATGGCGGGGTATGAGTTCATTTCATGATAGAGAATATATGCTATTAATTTTGGCGCTTCATGAATATGCGGGAAATGACATGCATTCTAAAATATAAGTAATCCTAACATAAGAACGGTTGTTTACAGAAGTGATTGACAAATTACTGGGAAAGAGCTCCTTATAAATAGATGTAGAGCTATACAGATACTAGGAGAAACTCATTTTATACCGTTGAAGTAGAAGTTTTCTCTTCTCCATGTCAATTTGAGGTTTAAGCATACACAATCCAAGAATAATATTCTTCCCCAAGGCTCCACACACGGCAGAGATTCTCAGTGAAAAAAGGCAAATGGGTGCGCATACCCGCTTCAGGTCTGAAAGTCACGCTCTCCAGTGGAGTTCCCAGGCCGACACCCTCGTGCATGACCAACTGACTGAGCTGAACATATGCGGCTTTAGCAATATCATCCCTGTTGATAGGCGAAGCCTGTGAGGGCAAAGAGATGCCCAGAATCCAGAGGTATTGACTCACTCGTAGAAGCCCCGAAAGACAACAGTCAAGTGGTAAGGGAACAAGTAATCTTCAGTCTACTGGGCTATTCACCCTCGCGTATCATTATCTTCCCACAAAACCTGCCGTGATGGCTGGATTGTCGGTGTAGGATCGAGGGAAAGATACGCGACCTGCAGTGACGGGGCTTGCCAGCTTGTTTAGATGTACAAGCTTAAGATGGCTGCCTCAATTTGAGTCTCGCAAAGACTGACGGAATGCGACAGCTCAACAGTACGAAGGAATGCTCACGTTGCTGTAAGCGGTTGCAGCCAGTTGCGATCTCTGCAGGGGTATCGGAAGACCTAAGTTACCCAGCTGCCCGTAATCAAGGCTGTGGGTTCCTATACTCTACCCTTTGAAACCCCTAGTGAAGGGGGCCTATATTACTATAGGCTTGATACCGCTCGCCCCACAAAGTAAAGTCAAAAACGGTCCGTGAAGGAGAGAATAGAAGTTGCGGAGAAAGCAGAGTTTATATACGTGGGCAAAAAACACAGGGCGCACGAAAGCAACAGGTTTTAGTGGCAACAAGTTTTAGTGAGGATTGGTACGATGAGGGCACCTGGCGGGCTGCTGTGGAACCTGGGTATCACTATGACATATTGTTGCACGGAAACAGTGCTAATCCTAATCATTCACTATGAACTCCCACTTGGTTTCTAATCCTCTCCAAAAATCACTCCAGATTCCACAATTTTCCCCACTGCTGACGATATCCACAAAATGGAGAGTGGTGCACCTCAGTCCAAGCTTTGTAGCGATAGCTCAAAGGAAGAAACAGCGCCGGTCAGTACGTTTGACGACAATCCACATGACCAGCAAACACAAGTGATCCTGGATTTGCAGAAAGAGCTTCAAGGCAAGAATGAGCGGATGGAGAAGTTGAATGGGGAAAACGGCCTCTGGAAGAGAGAGTGCGACAAACTAGATAAGGAAGTCGGATCATTGACCACACAAGTCAACGAGTTGAGATACGAGTATTCTTTGGTGCTTAAAGAGCTTGAGGAACAGACGAAGAATAGAATGCAAGCCGAGGCGGGTATGATGCAAGAGATGTCGAAAGCGCGACAGGAGAATGAAGAAGTCGTGAAGCTCAAACGTCAGGTGGTGAACATCACAAAAGCATACCAGGACCAGCATAGGCGCTTAGACGATTTGATGGGCAAACGAAAACGCCCTCAGGACGAGGGTGTTCTGAACGCTTGCACTCGCTCGAAGAAGAAACACAAACCCGAATCTGTGCGCATTGCGCCATGCACTCAATGCTACACCAAACAATGGCCCTGTGACGAGGGATCACCTTGCGAGGCCTGCTCGCTTCGAAAAATACCTGGGGGCTGTAAGCGTGTACGATGCCAATTCTGGGAAAAGGGGATGTGTAGAAAGGCTATGTGCACGCTCGCGCACGAAGACGACGAGTTCCCCAAGACTATACCGTTTGTCAAGCTCCACCGAATGAAAGGCATGGGACGTCCGCCCGTCGCACCCGCTAAAACGCCATCGACAGCTGCAACCGAGAACGGGACAGAAACGAAGATACAGAAATATACTGCCGAGACTGGGGTGATTGAAAAGAAGATTGAGAAGGACTTCGAGGCGGAGCCTAGTCGTATGGCTGGGGAAGAGGGTGCGAAGAAGCAAATGGACAGAGGTGATGGAGACAGGGAAGGCCGCCGTGAATCGCCCTCAGAAGATTCCTTGTTTGGTGATTCGTAGAGCCAGTCCTGCCGGGTGGTGGTGCTTCAAGGGTTGCTTGGGTGAAAAGTGTAACCTGGATCCGCAAGTATGTACAATACAGTGATACACAAGCAAAGCACACGAATGTGTACAGACAAAAGCCCAAATTATATCCTCCCGAGTCAGAATGCTGCAGTGACTTACCGTGGCGTGATATATCTATCTAGATACACACTTTACACACAACATGAGCGGGACATGTCGATGGTATTGAGGGGTACCGGGGAAAGGTGTGCCCGTGCCGCATGTACGCTTCTGTCCAAAAAGAGCGACCTGAGACAGTCGGCCTCAATGATTTGTCAGGGGAACTTTGACTTGGTATCCTAGCGCAGGAGGTTGGTGGCTGGGCAACAGATTTCATCGCCATGGAAACAAAACATTGATGAGGAGACGAAGATAGAGGTTCCTTGAAGTCTACACTGACTCTCTCGATCTCTCGATCTCTTAGGGGAAAGGGGGACAGTGGCAAGCGACGGAAGGAATGCGGAGACGCACTACTAGTAGTCGATCACGCCTCTTGTCCCGACGACAACTCACAGGACCACTCCTTTCTGTACATATTACAGTACGTTTGCATGATGCTGTACCACTACTTGCGTCCCATTTTGCGAATAACATCCTGCGTTGTGTTGCCCACATCCTTGTTAACCTTGTTCTTCGACACTGCCACGACTGCCTGGTCATTGAACTAACATCTGTGCTAACTACTCGGTAGCTTGGGTGCTTGGCCAAGTGCGCGCCATACTTTGCACACGACCAGTACGGAGTACATCAACGCAATAAGCTTGTGTTCTGGCTTCTGCTCGGAAGCCCATACTGTAGTGTTCGTCGTGGAAGCAGTGGGGCACTCTAGATGGCAGAAAATCATGCGTCTTCTGTCGGGTCAAGATGGCAATCAATAGTAAACTACGGAGTACGGAGTACTCTCTACCACAACAACAATCAAGATGCCAAGTATACTAAGTGTATTCTGACTGCTGGCATGCGTCGCCAAGAGCACATATCCTGTCCAGGGGCATATTGGTCTCTAATTAATGTGGGCTGCCACACTGCAAAGTCGGCGCCATGCGCCCTCGTCGAAGTATCGCCTGACGAATCTTCGCGGAGCCTATACATTTTACACCCTAGAATAGAAATCATAGTGCATGCATACACAAAATCTCGCACAAGGCTCCGCGCTCTTGGGACCGAATATATTAACTGACATGTCTCGTTCACAACTTCGACTTCACGACCTTCGTTCTTTGCGTACGTCGCCGCTTCTTTCCAGCTTCAACGAGTGGAAAGAACAATCCCTGGAAGTCTTTGTGGCTTCTGTATTTTCGTTACTTCTTCACTTCATCATTCAGTACATGTACCCAAATCATATTAATAATGCACGGTATTACTCGGATATGCCTTGCGGCAGCATTTGCCGTCCGAGCATCAGCAGCCTGCAGTTCGGCCCTCAAGATCGATGACTTCTCCAAATGGTCGAGCAACACCAACAGTCTCAACTCCTGGACCAGCGGTATGTTGGCCGATTCTGTTTCAAGGAATACTACTGATTTACTTAGATGACGCTTCTATGGAATCGATAGCCGCCAGTAATGGGGTCTTGTCTTTTAAGCCCAAGTCGGGATCCTACTTCTACGAGACGTTCTCATGCCAGGCTGCGTCATCAGATGGCTACACCTCCGTACAATTCGATATCAAGGGTCCTGCGGGTGGTTCAGCTATGCTCGAAATCCAAACAAAATCTTCGTGTGCAGCCTCCGAATACAGTTCCTACTATACTTCCTTCTCTGGCCTAACCGGAAACACACAGACTATCACCATCCCGCTCAGCCAGTTCTCTGGAGCCAATGTGAATGCTGTGACTACCGTTGGCTGGTCGGGCTTTTCCTCAACCACCTCTACTTGGCAGATCAGCAAAGTTCAATTCGGCTGTAGCGGCGCCAGTTCTACTTCACTATCTGTTAGTAAGGAGGCGACATCGAGCAGTACTCCCACTACTATGGTTACCGCCACCTCTGCTCCCCAGGCTAGTGGAACTTGTGCGCCCCTTCTAATAGACGACTGGACTTCGCAGTCTCGCCTGACGTTCTTGTTCTACAACGCAATGTTGTTGCCTACGTCTGACGATGCCTCTATGACCTCCCTTGTTGTCGGTACCCCTGCGAAGAACCGCGTCACCATCAACCCGAAAGACTCCAACTCGTACTTTTACTCCCAACTTGGTTGCACGGACGCGAAGGCAAAGTCTTATAGCGGCATTTCACTTCGCATTAAGGCGCCTGCTGGAACTTCGTTTTCGGTTGAACTCGACTCCTCATCCAGCTGCGACCCTGGAGCAGCTAATGCCATCACCCAGACAACTGCACAGCTTGGTTGGACCTTTGATGGCACCGAGAAGCTCTACACAATTCCATTCTCCAAGTACTCCGGTCTAGACACCAGCAAGCTTGTCACTATCCTTTTCGCAGGATTCAGCAAGTCCGTTTCTTTCGGCCCCATGGCCTTCTACTGCGGCTCCACTGGCGAGTATACTGTTCCCACTACTGAGGTTCCCGCCGGTCCTTCTTCCACGGTTGCCGCCCCTACCGGCACTGCTGCTGCTCTGGTCATTGACAAGTTTGCCAATGCCAATGCCAATCTCCTTGGCTTCTGGCATGGGGGAGATGAAGGAATGTCTACAACTTACAGTAACGGGAAGCTCACTATCAAGTCCGGCGACTCTGACTACTCTTTCTATACTCAGGTGTCGGGCTCGTGCACTGATATGAGCAAGTACAAGGGCTCTTACCTACACATCGCTTACACTGGCAGCACAGCCTTCTCTGTCGCCCTTCAGCAACACAACAGCAAGTGCGATGCGACTATTGCTCCATACCCCGAGACCTGGGATTCCCTCGAAGCCAGCCGCTACGCAAAGGACGGGAACATTTATATCCCAATGAATCACTTCAACATCCAGCTGACTCGCGCCATCGGATTCGCGCTCAAGGGATTCTACACCTCTGATCCCGTCACTCTGTCAGTCATTGAGATTGTGCCTTCAATCCCAGCTGGTACTATCATCCCCAACAAACTTGAATCTGGTGACCTCGTCTTTGCCTGCAAGCGCCCTAACAGTTTCGCATTCGCTATTGATGATGGATCCCCAGAGTACGCACAGGAGGTCTTGAAAATCGTCAAGGAGGAAGATATCAAAGTGACTTTCTTCACCGTTGGTGCTCCTCTCCTCGACGACAGCACCAACTTGACAAATGTATACCGTGAGATGCAATCCCAGGGCCATCAGATCGCTCTCCACTCGTACACGCATCCGAAGATGGAGGGTCTCCCCGATTACGAATCTATCGACTGGGAGTATAATGAAGACATCAAGGCTGTGGAGAAGCAGCTGAATGGTCTGCACACGAACTACTTCCGTCCACCGTTTGGCACTGAGGGTGCACGCATGAGGCAGCGTCTTGCGCAGACTCTTGGTGCGAAACCGGCCATTACAATGTGGAGTGTCGATGTCGAGGATTGGTTGTGGGCTCAGACTGACACGCCGGAGCAGCAACTCACTGCGTTCCAGCGTGACGTTGACAAGGGTGGTAATTTGGTCGTTTTGCATTACCTTTACCCCAGCACTGTGAGCTACCTTCGCCAGTTCATCCAGAAGGCGAAGGCTACCGGCAAGCAGCTTATGCGTGTTGACCAGTGCATGGAGGATCCTAACGCGCCTGCTTTGTAGTGGTTAGGTACCATATTAATAGGAGAACTGAAAAGGGATAAAAAACTATTTCATGCAGAAAGTAATCGTAATGCTCTTTATGACGCAACTAGTGTCGAAAAACCCATTTTGAAGGCTTTATTACCAGAATGTCTCGTAAGATAGATGAACGTGCGAATTGTATCCATATAATTTTATATGCATGATACCAGTGTTGTTGCTTTCTATACGATTTCAGGCACGCGACATCAATGAAAGAGAGACTTGATACGCGCAGGCCATAGATGAGCCTTTATATAATGATGTCGAGAGTTCTACGATGACACACAGATTGAATTACCTGCACTGCCGTAATATCCTTCATTATCAACAAGCCGTTCATGGGCTATATGGCGTAGGGCGAGACATAAGAGCAGGCATGAACAATGCCGAAACAGCTAGGTAATGATGCTTGTAGATAAATCTACAAATCAATGCTTCGCACGATCATTCATCCGTCACGTCTGCGGATAGTTCTTGCGCGTGCATCTTTCCGCCATACGCACGTAATACCCTGTCAAGCCCTGCGCCTGGTGCCTGTCAAGAATTAACCCCGGCCTGGTGGTTGTGTAGCGTCGATAACGGGCGAGAGTGTGATGGCCTTCCCATGCTTCCCCACCCACTCACCCACTCACATCCCCCAGATCTCCTCTACCGACAGACACCAATGGCACTAACTGACGGCAAACTCGAGAATCCTAACGATGTGTGGGTCGCGAATTTTCCAGCCACATGTGAGCCTCCGATAGTAATAGTAAGTCGACAGGCACCAAAGAAAGGAGGTAGGTGGCAGTTGGCCACGAAACGAGCTGCGACCTATGTATGGTGATATATCGACGCCATGCATGGGCCAAACTATTCTTCATCAGGCGAGTCCAAATCTTCAAACGATGCATGCCCGATGATCATCAAGGCTGGTGAACAATAGCGGGTAGGCAGTAAGTTGATGACAGATTCACTTCAGCATATTTCGCAAAGTCGTACTTGTCGACCATCTATGTAAAGCTCCAAAGTACTATAACTACAGAGTGATTGATGAGCTAATAGTCGAAGTACCCCGTCACCCCCACACCCCGTACACGTTCAGCGCTGACTCGATAGAAGTAATAGTCACTATAGCTAATCACCCAACTGCCAATCAAAGCCTTCAGCTCAAGCCACAGCAACTGTGAAGGCAAAAAGAGCGGGAACGCTACAAGCAGGTAATTGGACCGAGTCGAGTTGATATTCACCTCGTAACGTCTATAGCATCCCCCTGCTCTAACCCCAAGTCCACTGGACTGCTGTTGTCTCTCACTCTCCCGTGCATGAGTACTCTGCAATTACGCCGTCGAAACAGTCATCCTCCCTCTTGGACATCCGTGACACCCGCATGTCCCTAAATCTGGATCCTTGATAGTATTGTAACAGATCTATCCCTGTTACCCGTGCCCGGGAAGCCCTCCCCTCCTCCTCGGATCGTTCATCAAAACAAGGCTTGTTGATTTCGTCCTCGAACTCGTCGATTGCCTCGGCCTATTCAAGAATAGCTCAACGTCGCAACCAAGCAAGAAGACCCTTTGGCGCAAAACACGACACGGGCATCGTTGCATGTGGCGACCGTTCCGGTCGTCTTCGGTCCTTTTTTCTAAACTTTATTTCGATCATCCCATGCAGAAAAGCCCGGCCTGTCCGAGAATCTTGTGATTCCTGTTATTCGGAACTGTGTCCCTTTGCAACGCAAGGTGACAAGCAAGGTGGACGTCACTTTGAAGGCGCATCGCCATTTGACATTCAGTTATATTCCCATTTGTCATAGCGAGTAAACTTAATATAGAGGTGGCTTGTGTCCTGGTCATCTCTTGAGTTTCTCTCAACATATGGGAAGAATGTCGGCTCTAGAACCTGAGTCTGGCATATGGTACACGACATGTTGGTTCATGACTTTTATGCGTCTTCTATCTCGAAGATTGCATACCGGATCATGGAGTGGCCTCAAACCGGACGACTACCTCATCTGTGTAGCTATGGTAAGCTGCTTCCATTCACTCTCATCTTTTCCTGTGGTATATGGTAGAATCGATCTGACAATGCATCCAGAGCACGGTGACGGTACTCATGGCCGTCATGCACCAAGTTGCCACCTCTTCCAGCAACCTCATCGCGCCCGGCGACGATGTATCCACCTTTTCCCAGCAAGAAATCGAGAAGAGAATTTACGGCTCGAAATTGGTGCTGGTGGTTGAGCAAATGCAGTGTTGTACGATATGGTTGGTAAAAGCTTGTCTGCTGTTTATGTACTGGCGAATGACGTATGCGATTCCCCTTATCCTTCTCTCGTTCCGATAGGAATATTTGCTTATATCCAATGTTAGGGCACTGCTGCCACAGCGTAAATTTGTAGTATTTGTGGCATCATACACTATGGTCGGATTTGTAGGTCTTGAAAAGGCCATTCGTATACAAGTATCAGCTGACATCGTGACCAGGTAATCATGGAGATTCTGTACCTCGGAGTCTGGTGTCAACCGTTCAACCGTTACTGGGCTCTACCCACATCCACTCAGTGTTCCGCAGCCACGCACCACCTAATCACGAATGCCGTGCTCAATATTTCGTCAGATCTGATGATCATCGTTTTACCCATGCCTCTCCTCTTCCGGGTCAAGCTACCACTGAAGAAAAAGTTGATTTTGGGGGGAATATTCTTAATCGGCGCATTCGATGTGAGTTGGCAATCATCTTACTTGATGTTTGTTTTATGTACAATGTAGGACCGCTCACTGACTCCCCCAAGATCGTTGCCGCAGTCCTCAACAAGTACTACTCCTTTACACACCCCTTTGGCACCGAGTGGACACAATGGTACCTTCGCGAATCCTACACTGCGATCATCTGCGCGAATCTTCCCCTAACTTACCCGCTCATCCAACGCGTCTTCAAGCTGAGGAACTGGTCCAATAACTCATCCGCCGGCCAATATCTCTCTGGAACGCGACTCCGACATACCACACGACCGGGCTTACGCTCGCAACACAAGTCCGTCAGCTCGAAGAGCAAGTGGTCACAGGAAGGTATCTCTAAGACGGTCAGTGTCCATGTGAGAAATTCACATGGAGGAGCAGACCTACGCCATACAGAGAGCCAGGAGAGGATAAACGTACCCAGTGTATTACCGCAGGCACATGTTGGGGCTGATTTTGGACAGACCTCGTGGATCTCTGGGGGCGTGGAGTTGGATGAGATTGGTAAGAAGGATGGTAGCATAACGACTCACAGCCAAGCAAGCCTAGAAGATCGGCGTTATTGAAGCCTCAATGCGTTTCTCCCCTCCAGAATTAGGTCTCTGCATCATGACTGCTTTTTGATCTTGCGACACTTGTTCAGAAGGTCGACCACGTGTGTCGTTGAGTGGCTTCTTTCCCTTCCACCATGATGCTGTCTACAGTTGACTTCTCCATATCGACCGGTATGGGTGACACCTCCGCGGCCTCTCCATGTCCATTCTGCAAACAGTTAGCCTCAGTTTCAGAGAGTTTTTATGCGGAACGACTGACTGAGTTATGGTACTCCAACTTCTCTCGACTCGAGTAGACTTTTACGCATCCCTCCACTACACATCGGAAATACCTCTCGTCTGCTTCGGAGATTTCCATCGCGCGATCGTACAACTGTCTTCCCTCCTTCTTATCTGCTGCTTCGAAAGGCTCGGACCCGCCATTCACATCGCAGCAGAATGCGCGAAAAGGGATATTGTTCACAATGGTCGCTGCAGTCGGACGCTTCGTGGGATGCTTTGAAAGCATTCGAGCAACAAGTTCAGTGATGTGAGAGTGTTCTGTATCTGATTCGAATCCATAACTCGTTAATGAGAGACTGCGAAGCCAATTGCGGATCTGTGGGGTGCAACCTGCATATGATCGGTCAACAGGGTTGGCCTGTCGTATGTCATGCAATAGATCCAGGTTCGAGGTTGTCGGGTCAAGCTCGTTAGCGAGAACCGCCAACATTTCAGCATAGACAGCGCCCAGGGAGAATATATCCGCCTTCTGATCACGGCGCTCTTGAGCTACAACTTCTGGAGCAGCATATGCTTTGGTGTATGCTGTAGGCGATTCAGTGTCGCAGTCATCTATTGAGCGATAGGATCGAGCAATTCCGAAATCTGCGACATAGATCTTATATTTACCCTGGTTGCAAATGGTGCTATGTCGCATGTCTCTAATCAAAAGGTTTTTCGGCTTGATATCCATATGCTTCATGGCATTTTCGTGGATATAAGCAAGTGCCTTAGCAAGACACCTGATGAATGTCGAGACGGAGCATAGACGAGAGGCTCGCTCCTCGCCGGTTGGATCACTGTCTGATAAGCCATCTTGGAGTGATTCAAGGAAGGTATCCAATGTGTAGTCGGCAACTGGATAGAGCAGGATCGACAGTGTCCGCGGAAGAGTATAGGTCCCCACAACACGGATTACATGTGAATGCTTCAGCCGTTGCAGATGTTCGACCTCTTTCATGGCCTCTTCCTTCTTGAGTCTCCTGCTTACTTGGACCGTCTTTCGTGCAAGCCGAATGCGCCGACAACGTACGCTTTCGACAAGAGCAGTAGCACTGTGACCTAGGTTCCGCTCAAGCTTGAGAGGTATGTGTAATTCGTCAGCAGCGTCGAATTCGGCATGCTGTCCTCTCCCTGACCAATCCATCTCTTCAAACGGTGTTGGCATCAGTCCTTTTTGACGAAGGTAATTGCTCCACGCGGATGTTGTGCTGTATTTTACTGGTTTGAGCGAATGATCTACGCGGGTGCAAAGAAAATGGAACATTGAACGGGACACATGACCCCGAGTAGAGATGGAAACGCAGAGTTTATCCGTATGTTTGTAGCAACACAGAAGCACGGTAGGGAGCATATTGCTCAGCCAGAAATGAGATTGGAAGGAGTTGTAGGGAATGTGTTTCTTACCTAGGCTGGGCTGGCAGAATTTCTTCATAGCCTTCAGGCGTACAGAAGACAGTGCCGCCACTCATCATCGATGGAGGTGTATTAAACTGTTCAAATCCAGAGGCGATGGATGAGCGCGGACGGGTGCCAAATGTGTCATCACGACCATCTACTTTGTACTTCAAGCGTGATGCAATGGTCGGGATAGGACGGCCACGCTTCGCCATGGCATTGCGATCAGCTTGATATGCGCCATCTTCACTGAGGATCGAAATATCCGAAGCAGTTCGTTGCACTCGGTTAAAGCTCCCTTCTGGAGAAGAGTGTTGTGTGGATGGGGGCGAATACATAGGCTCGAGAATCGCGGCAGGGCTGTTCGATTGCCATCCACCACGCAGGTACTCCAGAACCCAATCGGACGTAGTTTTCTCCTTGTTCACCTGGTATCTTAGAAGAGAGGTGTCAGTCGGCTCATCAAACATAATCGCATTATGAGCCTCTTCGCTCTCATCGGCCAAGTCATGAGACGGTCGAGCAACGAGCTCAGACGATGTTTGGCTACTATGGGTTCTGACAGAACTGGCGAGAAAGTCAGAAGCCCTGGACCCGGAGCTTGGGGTCGATGCAAGTCGGTCTGTGTAAACAGGAGGTACAAGTGTGTCGGTAGACGGATAGTTCATGGATGCTTCATCAACGTTCGCGAGTCTGCTCACGAGCTCGTACAGCAGATTGACCGCCTCCTCATACCGTGTAGTATTGTCGTGACCTAGGATTGGCACCGCACTTGGCGTTTCTCGGTTTGCATCCCGCAGGTTTGTGCCTTTCTCTACGTGGTGTACTCCGAGCGTGGAAAGATGAGCGGGGTGTATGCCATCTGATACGCGACGCATCGACTCGAGCAGTTCGGCAGTGGAACAGCGAAGCTTCTTGCGCGTCCATGGCAAGGGAGATTCGGCGCGACGCTCGATCCAGTCCACGTAGTCTTTGATGACCAGATAGTATTGCTGGCATTCACTCTGTTGTTGCCTGGAAAGTTCAGCCCCAGTTGCCCGATCGTAAGGCTGAAAACTGGTGAAGGTGCGGCGCATCGTCGTATGCTTCTAAAGGACCCATCGAGTGCAAATGTCAATAGCCAAACCTCGTGGGGACAGCTTAGTAGCAAGGGAAGAGACTTCTGCTATAGCATGGTGTCACCAGAACTGCTGAGGACGTGAAATCTCTTCCCACTGAGGCTGAGCGGGGTCACGACGATGAGAGGCAGAACAGATGCATCCGATCCGAGATTACCTGCAAGCGACGAGCGAGCACCGCCACAAGCGCCACGGTTCAATCTTTTGCTAAGTGCATATATCTATCTATCTATCGACTCGCTATGGATATCATGTGTTGTTGTTGTTGTTGGTGTTGTCGTATCCGAGACTGGTCGGTCATAACAACGTACTCCGTACTTAAGGATTCAATGCTCATTCATAGTTGACCCCTTACGGAGTGCCTACCACCCACCCACCCATCCACCCTATCACCTATGTACGAAGTACTCCGTACCTTTGACCAAAAGAGGCTAGCTAGTAAGCACTCGCTCCTTTCAAATCCAACGCACAACCCCCAAAACAATCCTCCTTCGTACCTCCATTTTCCTTTCGTATAGATGCCATCAGCCCACAGCCAGAAAGACTACTCATAACTATCACGTACCACCGCAATGTCGCGTATATTTTGTTTGTTGTATGTATCTACTCCACAGTGTGACAATGCCACTTCCAACGTCAGCATTTGTCGCATGAAACGGACTACGACGAGGCCCCCAACCCCTCGTGTGAACATGTGTGCATCAGTATGCTCTATGTATTTTCGTGTCCAGCAAGTCGAAACAACTGTCCATGCATCATAGGATCAGCTCCCGTGTTGCACTGCGAAACAATGTCAGTAGCAAGTCACGACGTCGTCTTTCTTCACGACAACATGCGATCTGCCAGGCTCTTCTTTTTGGTCATACACTTCTTGCAAGTTGAAAGCTTGGAGAAGGTTCAAAAATAAGTCGTGGAAGCGGAATCTCTTCCTTGTTAGCGTAAAGTGATGCCTGTAATGATTGCCTTAGCAGTCCGCCTCACAGCAAAAAAGCCTCCTCCTCCCTGAGGGGAATCACAATTTACGTTTCATCCGAGCACGAAAGAGGTCCACCTAAAGAGTCAATATGCGGTTCCTTAGTGCCTCATATGGACGTAGACTTTCGTGATTGTGGGTCCGTACCTGGACGAAGGATCAGGCCAAACACTGGTCATGGCGCTGTAGGATCTTTTCACGTACATACTTGGTACAAGATGTGATTTGTCCCTCTGGTCGTGTGCTCTACGGTCTACCCAAATTAACCAACGTAGCCTGTGACTGACGGTGGGCGAAGCGCAGGCTGACTTCGCCCGTGGGAGCAACAAAAGAACGAATATCTCATCATATTTACACCCAACCATAACGTTACCCCGGGAAACCTGAACCATTGGACTGGATCCCCAATACGGAGTACCCGGGACATGAGATACGGACTACGACAACGTTTTGTGTTACAATGTCTGCGATGGGCGTCACGGAATATGGAGCTGCCTACGCACCAGCAAGGCGTGAGGAGAACAACCGCGTCTCGATGCTATCAATGATAGATCCTCCACGCCAATCTCAGTACCAGGCGTACCATCCCACACACCAACGGAATGCTTCGTCCAAAGACTCGATTGCTCAACAGTCCACCAAAAGCAACCGCTCTTCCGCCGTATCCATGGACTCATTATACGCACCACCAGAACATGTCAGACATTCCAAAATTTCGACGGTAAGCCGAGCATCATCATGGATCATGTCGGCTATCCATCTTCAGGAGTCTCTGCCACCCCAGTCACCCACAGCAACAGTAACAGCACCTACACCTACACCTACACCCCACCGCTCACCCGCAATGAGACCTTCGATCTTCGGTACGAGGAATGCTCCGCAAGAGCCATATCAGGAGCCCATTGCGTGGGCGAATTCCACAGCATTCACTCCCGTTGAAAATCCAGACCCTAACCACGAGGCATTTCAAGCGAGCAAGACGAGGTTTTCCGCCTCCGCTCTCCAGAAGCGTAACACACAGAAAGATTTCCGACAATATTTTCGGCATCCCCGACATATACTCGAGCCTTGGAAGATGGGCATGTGGAAAAGGCTTCCCATCTGGGGATTCGGGGCTCTGCTTATGACAGTCCTATGTGAGTAGCAAAACAGTTCTGGTGATCAGTAATTTAATGCAAGTATAGTAACCGGTGCATCTACTGGTATTGTCCTGTCAAGCAACGGCAAAGCCATGAGCGAGTGGAAAATTGGGTACGATAATGCTCAGCCCGACGTTTACATATCGGTATTTGAGATGGTTATGAATTTTTCGACTCTTGCCGCACTGGTTGATGGCATGGTTGTCAAATATTGGCGTCAGATGTTGCATGGTACTACGGTAAGCAGACCGCCACTACTCAATTCCCAGACGCATAAATTGACTATTGCAGCTTTCATCCATGCATGATACCTACGAATCCGTCTTTCTTTGGCCAGCTGTAAAGAGAGTTGCAACGCTGAGATTCAACAAAGTAGCAATAGGTAAGTTCCATCACTCCCTTCGTACAGCTACCTCCCCTGTTAAACTCAGCGTACAGCATGCGTCCTCTCTTCTCTATCCTTCCTCCGAGGACCGCTATTCCAACGATCCCTGATCCTCTCACCCACCACCATGACCTACACTGTCTCTCCCGGTCCCCTGGCCGTCGGCATCGCACTTTCCATCCTCTCCGTCATCGCCATCACAACTCTCTATCAAGGATACTGGGAACTAGGTCGAACAGTCAGTTTGAACCCTCTAGAAGTAGCAATGGCGTTCGGAGCGCCCATGTTGAGGGGTCTGGACGGAAACGCCACTCCAGAAATGATGACGTTGGAAAGGGGAGGCATGGGCATCAAGTACGGAGCCCTAGAAAGATATGGCGAAGGTAAAGATCTGCGAGCCGAGGAGATGAGTAGAGCGACAGTGAGGACGCCCTGGGAAGGTGAAATTTTCGGATAATGTAGTGCCAACTTCTTGGGATATAGAAACCCTGAAAATAATAGCTGCATTGTCATGACCACTTATTGTACATGTTTTTTGTATATCTTGCATACAAGCTATCCAGAGGTTTTCTCCTATCGAGATTCGTAAGGCTCGTTCACGCATCATTGTCAGTATCTATCTAGATATCATGAGACATTGGATCATCCCATGCGCCACGTTCTAAGCCCCCAACGCCCTCACCCATTCCTCGCAATCCTGCCTACTAGATACAATACACCCTATGTAAATCCTATCATTGCATCCTCTGTCAGCGGTTTCCATTCAGGCCCCGTTCTACAATGTATATGTCACCACACCACAAGCACATGTACACAATGCCAACAATCGAGCAAAGCACGACTCCACTTCGCTTGGTTCCAATGTGCAAAAGTGGGAGCAAGTTTATGAACAGGCTGAGTGAGGGTACTCTAATATTAGTCCAACGTTCGTGCGTGCTAGGGTGGGATTCCTTCTGCATAGAAAGGGAATGCAGGAATACGATGGGTTTATACGGAGTACAAAGAAAGGGATGGTTTCTGTGGGAAGTTCTAGCTCGTAGCCATCTCGTTGCATCAGCAGCACGCACGAATTATAGCACCAGAAAATGGCCAATGGAATTTGTGATGAATCTTAACAACATGCTCCTAAATGCCCTGGTATAGTGAGCCAACGTAGTCTGAACGACTCTGGATGCAAGCTCAAAGCTCGACCTCGAGCTGGCTTACCAGGAATCCATTTCACCGCACAGGTCCACGTGCTGTATAGCCGCCTCCATTTCCGGCTAGAAAAAGGTCAGGTAGAACAAGGAACTGAGGTCTGTCTCGACTACAAAGTCCTACCAGTGGCTATTCTCCGCTGCGCAGCCAGTGCCTCCATCCGTTCTTGTTCATATCCTGGAAGTTTCATAACCGAGCCCCATTCCGCCGCAGCATCTGCAAAGTCAACCATATCTCTAGCTTCCTCTAAACGGCATTAGCATGATATCAATATTTCTTTCCAATATAGAACATACTGTCGGTCAACCTCCGAGGCTCCCTACCACGAGGAGTCGGATCCATCTGCATGAACGCGATAGGAAACATCGGCTGCTTGATAAAGTGATTGATAATGACAGGATACGTTTTGGCAAATTCGTCCATGGCATGGCCTCTCAGCTCAGCGAGATCGTCGACCTCTGTGTAATGTGAGAGAAAGCTGTCGAGCCAGGCGAGGTCTGCGCCTCGTTCTGGATAAGAAGCGAGCTTGTCAATCAAGCGTCTTGCGAGGCGTAGGACGAAGAGGCCAACAATGATGAATTCCGGACGTTCACCACGTGGCACAGGGCCATCGCTTGATCTGTTATCGCCCCAAACGTATCCGATTGACCTTGTGCGTGGACGAGCATTTTCGTCTGCAGATTGCCGATGTGCGAGTCGTTCCCGATATTCTTGTTCTGCGTGCGTGCGTGCGGTCTCTAGGCGATCGTTTGCCCTTGCCTGTTGCCGCAATCCTTCTCCTCGATAGTCATATTCTGCATGACGTTGGGCAGCTTGTCCTAGACTGCCGTTTGGCGGTATCCATGAGAAATTTTGGTCGCTAGTATCAGGAGATCCAGTAGACAGAGAGCGTAGATGGGTAGTGGGGCGATAGTAATTGGGCCCTGGAGAAGGGTATCGAGGCCTGTCTTGAAAGTGAACCCTTGGTCTTGTGTTGTGACCCGCAGGACGTGTCTGTGAAGGTGAAAGGGAAAGTCCTTGGAACTCATCGTATAGGAAATTGTCTGATTGTATATGGTCCTCTAGAGAGTCGCCACCAGGCGTTAGGGTAGATAGGTATGACACTCCCGGCAAGCCGTCGTGAGGGCGTGCAAATCCATCGTCTACACGGTGTGATCCTGGCGTGCGCGATCGATGTGCCGATTGATGAAAGCTATCGTTTGGTACATCTCCAACCCTTCGTGACTGTGCATAATGCCCCCCATCGCGACCCTGCCCAAGTGTGTGCGGTCGATGGGTCAATCGCTGATAGTCAATATGGAATGCCTCCTCCGTCCTTCGTGATCTCAAATGATTTCCTTCTGTAGTATAGGCTGGCCTCTGTGCGTGAGATCGATAGGCAGATCGATGGGTTCCGGCAAACGGCACATCTTCCGCTCGGGATGAGGGCGCAAGAGTCTCGGTGGTAGGGTGGCCTGGGCCTGGCGTGTACGTTCGGTAGTAGTCGCGAGTCATAGTAGAACGTAGAGGTGTTTCCTCAAGACGCATGTGTTGAATTCAAGAAGAGCAGCGTGGAGGTTGATGGCGGTGGTACAGTGAAGTCTATGCCTTTATGGGCCATGGCAAACGCTGAAGCGCGAGTTGGGCGACTGCAATCGCCGCTACCTGTTCCAGTCGCCTCATTGGAACCTACTGTAATGGAGAAAATATGAATACTAGGAAAAAGGAAAAATACAGTGGATAGCAGCAAAATGGGCGTGCATGATGGTTTTGCTGGCGCGCATCGACGAGAGAGCAATCGGCCTGACTGTGAATGTTGACGGGGCTCACGATGATGTAGGAAAGCAGACTTGCGATGTCAGAAGATATTGAAGTGTCATCCATACCCACCGACATGTTTCTTGAAGGCTGCTATTTCAACGAGTGCGCCCACTCTCGACAGGAGTGATGATGATGGCGATGTCATGCCAATCTACTTCGTACGAGGTCCTGCGTCGTGTGGGTAATCACATGATCCTATCAGCAATGGCATCTTCCAACCCACACTGGTAGATATCTACAGGACAAGACACCTGGGGGGCTTCGGGCGCGTGAGTTTCTCTTCGTGCACAATCTCCAGGCTACAACTGAGACTGCTGGCGCGTGTTGTCTCGAAGTGTGCTGCCTGGGTTTGCCCTTGTGCGCTGGCTTGTACAAAAGAGCGCCCGGTCGCAACTACACCAACCTGTATCTACCTGTGACGCCATCACTCTAGAGAAGCAAATCGAACCGGAGACTGTCCCTTCAGCGTTGCACAACAACATGGCGATAGAGAAGGCTTTGCACGTCTCGTTGCCGGATGAAATCAACGTCGCTACGAGGTCCATTTGCCCCTCCACATCCACGGTAGATCTACTATCGCACCAAGGCTGATGCTGATAGGAGCAGAACCCTCCACACCGAACTCAACCGCCTCATAACCGCACGACTTCCCTTTGCCCTCCCGCCGCTCTCCAACGACCCGGCGCTCTACCGAACGGGCCTCCTCCACTTTGCGCACATCTACCTGACCTTTGAATCGCTATGGGCCGACTTGCTCCCGCCATCCTCGCCCGGCGGCGCAAGCTCCCCGCCCATCTCGCCGCTCCTCTCGTTCCTGCTTGTCAACCCGTACTCGGAGCCTGAGCTGTTCACCTCCCCGCCCCCGCAACACATGGTGGACTTCTTGCAGACGCTGCGGCCGAAAGGGCTGGCTCGGTCAGCACGGCTCAAAAAGGACTTGGAGTATCTGAGTGGCCTGCATCCAACAGACTTTGACGTCATGCTGTCGCAGTATCCGGGAGACCAAGTAGCCGACTTCTGCGCCCACATCAGGAGAAGAGTGGGAAGCAAGCCGCACGTTCTGGTAGCGTACGCATGGTGTTTCTACATGGCCGTCTTCTCTGGCGGGCGCTGGATACGAGGCGAGCTGCTGAAAGCGGGTAATGACTTCTGGATGAAGGCAGGCGATGGTGGCGAGAAAGGCGCAGAAGAGGAACCCAGGCTTCAAGATAGGGGCCTCTCCTTCTGGTCCTTTCCCGGTCAACACGATGGACTGGATGTCAAAGAAGCATTCAAGTCACGCCTTAGATCCGCTGAAGCGCTGTTCACATCCGAGGAACGTATCGACATCGTCGAGGAAGCAAAGATCATTTTCAAGCTCAGCGCCAACCTCGTTCACGAGCTCGACAAGCAGCTAGAAACAGACTTCGCGCGACTGAAGCATGTGACTGCGGCGGAGCAGCATCGGGCAGGTGACAAGTCTGTCACGTCGACAAAGCCTGGCACAGTTGGCACGTGGCTTCACAAACCTGAGGTCAGTGGTGCTATTCTGGCTCTGGGTTGTCTTGCCTGCGTGATCCTTCTACGCTTGGGATCCTAACGGCAAGGATCTATCTTGCACTGTGAACGTGGCGTTGAGAATGTTTGGGACGAAGCATTGCATTGAAGTTTCGCTTTCTTTTTTTTCTGCGTATTGTTTTTGGGTTGATTGCGCGTTTGTTACCACATATTGAAGATACCCCGTATACCTAGCCCCCCTTTGTTTTATTTGATTGATTTATACCGTTGATGCTGTAGACAGCTCGAGCTAGATATGATGACAAGTTAAGCAACAGTCCACAGGAAGACTTCCCTATAACTAGCGACTAGTACAATTACGCATCCCAGCGCTGCAGCCAGACTCCACCATCCGAAGAGTTTGGCATGGCGAGTAAGAAACCATG
This sequence comes from Helminthosporium solani, assembly GCA_022560085.1. NCBI lineage: Eukaryota > Fungi > Ascomycota > Dothideomycetes > Pleosporales > Massarinaceae > Helminthosporium > Helminthosporium solani. The sequence continues at coordinate 46,010 of JAFISD010000113.1, forward strand.
ACTCTGCTGCATTCCTGTCATTTTGCTTAACCACCATGACCCCACACGTTCTCCCACTTCCGTCACCACAGAACATCGCATCCCGGCCTCCCACCAACACTCATTCAACTAGTAGACACAAGTATCTACTCTGGTGTCTATACAAGCAAGCACAAGCACATCCCACCCATGTCCAACAACTATCCACATCCTATACAGTCAACACCCCGGCTCGGATGCCTAGCGTGGCGCTAGCCGTATTGGGTAAGGCTCGCTCTCGGGCGGCCTACTGTCCCTAACTACTAAGTTATTCTGCTATACTTTTCCTGTATTAAGTTAACTAAACTACAGGCATCTACTACCTAAATAAAGCTATACCTACCTATTATACTAAATTAGTAGCTTATATATAATAAATATATTCTAATATATAAATACTACTAAAATAGCCTTACCTAGGTTAAAATTACAACCTAACTTAGCCTAGGAAAATATAGCTAAAAGTATGTCTCTTATGTCCTCTATTAACCTATTATACTAACTAAATATTAACTAAGGCTAGCTATTAGCGCCTATAATATACAAAGGTTTATCACACACGCGACTTAGAATACTTTATAATATTATAAGAGCTAGCTAGAGATAGCTACTAAGCTAGGTATATATATAGGTAAGAAGGCCTTAAGAACTACCTTTAAATCCTAAGGCTATAGATAATACCTTATAATAAGAAAGCCCTAGCTTATAGATAAATATAAACGTAAGAGAGCTAGATAGGCTAGCCTATATCTTACTTAGTTAGATTTTAAATAAGATATAATAAGCTAGAGTAATAAGAGTTCCTTTATTCTTAACTAGAGTAATATCTATATTATATAATATCCTAATAAGGCTATACTTAAGGACTATATAGCTCCTTACTTTTAAGGCTATAGTAAGTAGATAGTTTAGTTAATTATTAGTACGCGTTATAAAGGCCCTATTATATTTATTAAGAAGGATTAGGGCAAAGGTAAGCTTATAAAAAAAAGCTACGCTAAGAAGGGTAGTACTATAATAGCTAAAGTTATAGTTAAGTAGATTTTACTATATATTATTAAGTTTTAGTAATAGTAAGTATCTCTAGATAGACTCCCTCCTAGCTCTCTATATTTTATAGAGGACTTAGCTAGTGCCTACTAAGCTAAATAGGTATAAACTAAGTATTAAGATACTAGCGTTTAAAAGGTTAAATACCTAGCTAACTTACTAGATCTTAACCCTATTAAGCCTATCTAGAAATTACTAAAGAAACGCGTATATATATAATAGCCTTAATACTAGGAGGATCTCTAGCGTTATATTACTAAGGAGTAGGAGAAAATTAATATCTTAGAGATCTATACTTATATAACTAATATATAGAGGTGTTGTAAGGCTATAGCTACTCACTCTAGAGGGCTAACTAAGTATTAGTAATTAATAATTTTAATATTACTCTACTATAAATATATTAAATTTAGTATAGTTAATATCTCTAAGGCCTATTTAGCCACTAAAATTAGGTCTACTTTATATAGCCACCACGTCAAGGGATAGCCTGGTTGTAGCTTCAAATCAGCCGTCCAATTGGCCTTAACCCTGGTTCAAAAAAGAGGCTAGGCATCCGAGCCGGGATGTTGACTATACCAAAACATCGCAACACCTGCCCCCTTCCACTCCCACCACAAAATAGATCAGTCAGGTTAATTAGCGCCATCCCGCAACAAGGATCCTTATGCTGACCTCGGCGCTACCCCGCCGCCCATGTACATGATTATCGACATCCTACTCCGTATGTAGTATTTGCTCTCGACGTTTCAGTGGAGGAAAGAGAATGTCTTCATTTGTTTTACAGGCGTTGCAGGATTTATCTACCTGTGTCTGCCTTGGAAGTGGAAGGGTGGTGTAGACAGATGCAATGTCTGTTTCAAAGACGTCGACATCAAAAGCTCACCACCTCACTTGCAGGATTCGCATTCTATATGTGGAGTACTCTGTAGGATGTATACACACAATACATACGGAGTACGAGTAATATGTGAATGGTTTTTCAGGGGATACCGCATCCATCCATGGGTTCCGAATCCTACGGAATCAATATTATCGCAGATACATACATACATACCCTGGTGTAAACAAAAACAAATACGTTTGCCAAAGCTTGTTGTTGCCCAGAAGAGGTACAATGTACCGGTCCTAGCCGTCTGTAGCAGCGGATTTTCTCTCACTTGGTACCGAGTACCTATTCATCACATATTGTACGGAGTACTCCGTACACCAACAAGTAACTATGTCATCATCGATCCCCGTGCCACACTAGCAATCAATGTGCCATCGTCGAACAAAGTAACGTAGCCCGCGACACGTGCCCGAGCCCAACTCCAGGAACTCAGTCACCGACTATCCATCTACAACCGTCCATCACATATGCATAGATACCTAGGGAGTCACGATAGTACAGAAGTATATATCTAGTGGGCAGATAATTATTGTAGCCATTGGTGACTCCGCCGTACGACATATTAGTTGATGGGGCCGCTAACTAGTACTCGGTAGCATGTATTGTACCGTACAAGTACATAGTTTGCAAGGAAATCCCCCCAAGGGACCGACCTCAGACGATAATGACGGCATGAATCCCCGATCAGCAAAACCCCAAGCCCAATCAGGATCTTCGCCGTGGAAAATCCCCTGCGATCTCCCAGGACCGCCGTATCTTTCGGCGAAAATCCCCCTTGGGGTCAGCGAATCGGAAGGGCGCTGGGGGGTCGATTTTCGCAAAATGCAGTGTCTTGCGCGCCAATCATCGGGGCGTTGGTGGAGGGAACCCTGAGGGTCTGAGTAGGTACTACTATGTAGTACTCCGAAGGTACTCTGTATACGGAGTACTCCGTGCTGGCGACTTGATAGCGTCTTGATGCCCATGAGGGAGGAGGGCACGGGGTCGGTGACGGGATGGGATGATGGATGACTAGTTGGAAGCCCAACCCAACGCATGGCTAGGTGGCAGTGGTGGCATACGGAGTACAATATGTAGGATTGGACGCGGCGTGAGTACTTGGCGTGCGCTGGTGTTGGATAGTTCGACTGGAGCTTCTCTTTGGAGATGCTCTGTGCGAGCACCATGACGATGCTAACATTGAAAGCTCGGAAAAGGCCCTGCTTAGTGTACATGCTACTCGTCCATGTAGTACGCCACGCCCAGCTAGACACTCCTCGCCCGACCAGCGCCATCCGCACATGGCGGTACGGAGTCCATAGTGATAGTGTCTACTCGCCTGACGACCTTTCTTTATCTCGAAACTCTGAATCAACACCAACTCGCTATCTATGATGCGATCCCCCCGCGATCACACTGCGCAACTTGAAACATCCCCACTTCATATGTAGTATTGTACCATGGTGGGATCTTCACGAGTGAAAAAAAAAAGTCAAACCCTCGACCTCTTCTTCGGCTCAAAGACCCGCAGCAGTGACGCCTCACCCGCTAGCTCACTCACAGGCCATGCACAACGACGTAACGTATTGTATTTCCGAAGCCCATATGTACATGTGCTTGTCGCGCCACCACACACACACACCGCCCACAGCGACGAGCCGACCGGGCGAGCGCTTGGGAACTGGGAACGTCTGCTCTCTCTGCCCGATGTTCTACTAGTTATCTACTTGACTTGCTAAACGTTTGGGAAAGATCGTCTCACAGATTGAGTGGTTGCGGTGAGGAGCGCCAAACGCGCTCGAGGCTGTGGACTTGGCGGGCGTGTAGTATACGAACCTGTGTGGGTTGTTGTTGATCGCACGGCGTGCTACCGACATGTAATACGATGTGTTGGATATACATATTCCAGAAAATATGACGATCCCATCGGGTACAGGTATACGTGTTGGTGTTTATGGAGCGAACCCGAGTGCCTGAGTATTGTACTCCGTAAGGTATAGTTGGATGCGTGGATGCGTGGATGCATACAATATGGGAGACCGTGGGAGTCTGGGATTGACCAGGGTCATATGCGACTTGGGGTGTGCGGGCCGAAGCGAATTGAAGAGCAGAATAGAATGGAATGAAGATCTTCTACAATGCGAGTCTCTAAGTTTCTGCGGCGGAGAGAGATGGAACGTGAAGTAACTGAGTGGATACCGTCGCGCGTGAGCCTCTCGGCTGTTTCGGCAGTTGTCACTGCATTGTGAAATATGGATGGTGCCGAATGCGGAAGGCACTATGCTTCCCTCTCAATCGCCAACACACCAGCAAAGTAATTATGCCCACCGATGATTTCGCTTATTTCGGTGCAGGCAAATTTAAACAGACAAATGAGCGCAGTGACAAGCGGGTGATCGCAAACGAATAGAGTATACCGATCATAGAGAGATGAGGGGTGCGAGAGTGAGACATGTATGATTGTTATCGTCGATTTGATTCATTGCATAACAATACAGATGGATGGTCACTTCCAAGACCATTTCGGCATGACATTGATAAATCCATGCACTGTCTGCCCCCGCTCAACGCCTGAAATGGTGGCAAGACACTTGTAGTAACTAGGACAGGGAAGACGAAAGGAGAATACGCATGTAAAGGGTAATGAGGATTTGGTATCGATAATAGCGAAAGCTGCCCACCGTATCCAGCTCTTGGGTGCAGTGGCAAAAAATGAAAGACGTATGCAGGGAAAAACACCAACCAGTCTTGATGAACACCGTCCTTTTGAACAAATTCCTATTCAACCGGCCGTGGGTGATATCGAATTGATCCAGGCAGGGGAAGGGAAGCACGATGTGCGCTCCTTTTCGTTTCTGTTCGTTTCTGTTGTTCGTGAACCGCTGTGGGATCTCAACAATGAATACGGTCCGTTGTCAAATGTGCCGTGTATCACTTTCTGGGAGAAGTATCCGTAATCTTCTAACCTAGTGTTGCAGTAGCGGTGATGGTATATAACTCCGATGATGCCGTGTGATGATGAAGAACTCCAATGTCTACTCCAGGATTTCGAAAACAATCTAGGACGTTATACCGTCAATTTGTCCTCATGCGGTTGCCTGAGGGGGTCGTTGGAAGTTTTAATGGTTGTGGGGAGCGATCATCGACCTCCAACTGACGTTACTCGACCCGGCGAGATGTCCCCACGACGAAGTGCCTCCTCGCGGATGAGTTTGTCGACATGAGATGTAGTGTCGTTGGAGCTCATGCGAGCAGTGAGATAGCCGTCAGCTCCTTCCAGCTCCATGGGTGTGACAGGTCCTGGGCTTTCAAGCGGGTTGAGGCGAGGAGAGGTTGGTTTAGCGGAGGGGCCTCGAGCTTGTCGGGCAGCGTTGGCCATGAGTTGCTGTTGGTAGGCGTACATCTGGCGCTGGACATCTGTGTACTGTTTCTGGTGTGTCCGTGGCGAGAGCGGAGGCTGGGGCGAGTTTGGTCCCGTGGCTGGTGTAGCTACTGTGCTGGAGTTCTGGGAAGCAAAGTTGGCAGGGTGGAAGCGTGGCAGGGACGGCAGCCTCAAGTTTGCAGCCGTGCCTTGAGATGATTGACGGCTATGAAACGGTGGTCGGCGCCTGGCCTGAGACGGGATAGCGAGTGATTCCACCCTGGGCGAGAGAGGCATGTTGCGTTCTTGTCGAGAGGACATGGAAGTGTATGATGATATGTGGCGATGTGTGGTAATAGTGGAGGCGGGCGACTCGGATTAGATATAGGTGGAAAGCGCGCGATGGTCGGGCTTGGATATGACGTGTGTTGGGTGGGCCCGTTTCGACTTGAATGCAGACACCAGGACGGCGTTCCGGGCAAGCTGGTAATGATTATATTTTGTGAAGCTGCACACGTCGAGTATCAAAGGGCGTTGAAGGTACCACGCAGGCCTAGCAACACAGGTGTCAGGCGGGAGTAGACAAGATACTTGTCGAACGGCGGGAGACCAGGAATGCTTGGGCCTTGGGGTATCTTAACGGACACCTGAGGCGCAAGTAAACCGAAGGGGCAGCACAGATGGATGATCTCTTTCGCTTGGACCACGCCGGCTGTTGTACGGAGTACCGCAGGGAATTCTGTGGCCCCTGTTTTGCTGGGTGACTTTCTTATAGCATGCACGTGCGGGAAGCAAGAGGTTCCTGAGCAGGCAATTGTCTGGCTATCGAGGTGTAACGTGTGTTTGCGGGCCCTTGTGGATGGTGGAGTGACAGAGACGCCGAGACCCTCCCTGTACAAGAGATGGAGGGTGATGTGGATGGCAATGTCAGCGTTTGGCTGGTCGGGTGTGAAGGGCAGTAGTTGGAGTGTCTCGACGAATGTCTGACGAGTATCCGTATCGAGATATGCAGGATGTTGGACAGGAGCAAACGGACGCGGATAGACACTGGCAATAGATAATAATGTCTGGTGCAATCTACGGAGTAGCACTCTTGGAAAAGGGGTGTGCGCTCAGGTGTTATATAATACCTCTCACTGCTACTCCGTAACCGCCGCAACTATGAGGCCATCATGGTTATTTGCTCCTTCGCTTGCTCTTGGCCGAAGCAGCTGGCGGGGGATTCAAATGAGCCCACAGCCACTAGCGGAGCATCTATCGTCGTCCTAGATCGTTTCCGTTCATTGTCACTCAAGCCCATGACGCACGAAGAAGCTGGAGGAGTCTGAAGCCGAATTCCCGGCTCTCTCACGTGTGCTGTGCGGGCGCTAAACAATTCCCATACCTGCACACCTCTGCGCGTCGCATAACGTCAGCTGCAAGGCAAAGCCGGAGGGGGGGGGGGGGAGAGACGCGCGAGTGTTGAATCCTTCATATATGTTGGACATGTACGGAGTACTCCGCAGATACATAACAAGTACATACTTGGGAGGTATGTACAGTACGCCAACTTTGCCATGCACAATGCAATACGTGCCCATCGGGATGGATGCCAAGCGTGAGTGGTGAGATGCAGCCTCCGAAGTCTCCGTATCTACTCCGTAGAATACCAAGTATCGAACTAACTACCGAGTGTCTTCACGATAGATATGTACTGCCCTCCCGTCACTCCACACAAATCCTGTCTGCATGCCATCACCCTGGAATCGCTCTAATTACTGTCTCCAAACCATTCAATCGTGTCGCGCTACACGCCATCGCATTTCGACAAGATAATGAACAAAGCCGCATTCGCTGACATACAGTGGCCCAGCGCTTGGCAGCCGCAGGCCTTTCAACACCAACAACCCACGGACATGTGGAGTGAAGAGCAAATATACAAGACTGCAATATCAACAGAGACAATAGACTGCTCGCTTCATGTTGCATCAGGCCCGCGCAGACTTGCCTCCGGTTTCAATGCGGGCTGGTCTGTGTCTGTGAACAAAGACGTGCGTGCGGCGCTTGCTGTATGTACCATCCATCCCCCCATCTATCGCATCACCGCATCCAACAAACCCTCCAGTCCCTCTACAATGTCGTATTGGACGCAAGTCACAGGCCGTGGCTGATCTCCCGCTGTTGCATTGCGGAATCGCTGCTCCAGCTGCCGGAGACTCTCGGGCAAGCTGATGGCCATGTATGTATACTACCCAGCCGTGTGGTACCGGCTGTTGAAAAGGCAGGTGCAGATGCAGGACACCGTACGTCAAGCATCGGCATGCCGTGCCATCTGGAGGTCAACAAAGAAAGGATCCGCCGCGCTGGACTTGTATTGTAGGCGCCACTGCGCTGGAATGGAACCGTCTACAAACCCACCAATGTCTTGTTTTGTCTCGCAGCAGTGCGCAGGGGAAGGGGTTTTGTGAATTGGCCATTCCAGCTGTGGCTATGGCCCGCACTTGATTTGCCTCTATCGTCACTACTACCTGACTCCCATTTCTGCGCCCTTGATCATCTCGCTCCAAGCTTCTCCAAGGCCCTTGAGCCCTGCTCCTCCCACTCCTGTTTCGATATCCACATGTTCTCCTTATCCGCCATCTGTGCCTTGTCAGCCGTGTTGACTATGAAGGAATTGTTATGTGGGACTCACAATGTTTGCGAGCACGGCGCCTCCAAGGAAGACCATATGTCGGCGTCGTGGTGGGTCTTCAATGCGGACCTTGAATTTCTGCAGCTCGTGCGTTAGCCATGTCTCAAACCGGAAGGCTGCAGACGTTGCACACGTACGTTCAATCGTTCGGGATTTCCCCCCAACACTTTGGTGAGCCACAGCTGCTTCAATTCTTTCTCTAGCCGGCTGGGTAAACCTGGGTACATGCTGCTTCCACCACTGAGCACAATCGCCTTGTAAAGACTGCTCCTCACGTCCACGTCGGCGGCCTGGATTGTATTGAACAGGAACTCGGCGATACCGGGCTGTTCTACGTCGACAAGGTGTGGTTGAAATAGGCATTCGGGCGCTTCGAAACGCTCGCTCCCTACGCGGATGACACGACCGTCGGGGAGTGTGTATGACTCTACCAACACTGTCGTGTCTTCGCTGAGGCGCTGGTCCAGCTCGAGATCGTACGATACGTAGCAAAGCTTCTCCTTGATCTGACGGACCGTCTCAAAGTCGGCAGTTCTGTTGAGCGCGTATCCTCTTCGCAGTAGCAGCGCGATCAGATTCCGCGTAACATCGCGACCTGCCACGTCCAGACGCCGTGTAAGATGGTTGAGCACAGTGCTTTCGTATACGGGCACGATATGAGTGACACCATCACCAGAGTCTACAACGACTCCCGATGATAGACCTTGTGCGTACAGCGCCAGCACAGCTTGTATGGCCACGTACACGCCGCCAAAGTTGTAGCGTTCAAACATGACTTCGCACATGGTTTCTCGATTCTTAAGGGGGTTCATGGGCGGCTCGGTAAGGAGGATCTTGCGGCCTGTGGGGTCGACTTGCATCTTTTCGAACAAGGTGTAATCCCAGAGGTGTTGCATGTCGTCCCATCGCTTGACAATACCATTCTCCATCTGCCAACGGTGCGACAACGTTAGCGCATGCTAGCTAGAGCGAGGACACGCCCAACTGTTCCTGAGCAACCACGTACAGGGTATGTGATCTGAAGCATTGAGCGCGCTGCCGCCGCCTCATCGCCGCACATTATATCCTTGACCACGATATCTCCATCCCGCTCTTCGGATCGCAGGATGGGACGGCCAACTATCGAGGGATACTGATGGTCGGGAAAGTTCTGCAGAGCTGTATTAGACAGAAGACGGCCTCGGTCATTGCTGCGGGAGGAATGGACGACCGACCTGCCCTGCGTAGCCTGCTTTGAGGAAGCCGGTTCCGCCGTCGAGGACTATGGTTATGGCAACGTCAGCGATGTTCGAAGTAGTCGGATGGACCCTGGCCTACCGATCGGAACTTCCGCCATGCTTCCCGGGGGTGGACAATAGCAGCTGTAAGTATCTATGGAAAAGAGAGGAGGTGTTGTGAGTAGGCTATTCGCGGATTCCGTGCCTGCGTGCTGTGGTGGGGTTGTCGACGTCCGTTGGCAGGGAGCTCCGCCTCATGTGTCTGTGCGTGCCGGTATAACGCAGCTTAAACGGGTAGTGCTAATGCTCAACATCTTGAAAAGGACGTGTATATAGGATCGTGTGGAGCGTACTGAGCAGGTTGTTGGATCTGTATATTGTTCTGTATTCTAGGATGTTTATTTTCACATACATAACAAATGAATCATATGATTCCTTGGATGAGGCATACTTGCTCTACTCGACTAAGTACATACATGAGGGCTATTTTCGTCTTGCCCAAGGTCAAACAGCATATGAACACAGCTGTGCTTTCGTTGCTCTGGAATAATGCGCCAACGATACATCGATCAAACACACAAATGCTTTGGTTATCATGCCACACTGCCATACTGCCGCACATACTGCGATGCATGCTGGTGGTCACCCACTTCAGCCAAAGTGGGTGACCATCTGGAGCACGACTGCTGTACTGACGCTAAGCGAGGAGGTCGCGCACAATAAAACCCTGCCTCCTCGAACTTTCCACCGCCAACCCACGATACTAACATCGACAGCGACAATCGCCAATATCATCGGTCAAGATGCCTACCGTAAGTACGCCTTGAACTGCGAAGGGGGTTCTTTTTGCAAAGTCCCTGGCGCGCCGCCCTACCCTCGAGCACTCCACTCTCACTTCCACACTCAACACCGCGACACCTTTTGTGCGTCGGCGATGCTATGAAAAATCCCGTTCGGCGGCCTGTTAGGCCGAGTCTTTGCAAGCTGCTTCGATCACGGGTTTGAAGCGTCAATTGCTGACTCTTGGTTTGTGTAGTCCAAGCTACAGAAGAACAACGCCTACTTCTCGTAAGAACCCCATCCCTCCGTCGTTCACTGACGTGAGTTGACATCCGCAGGCGTTTCCAGGTCAAGAACAAGCGCCGCCGACAGGGCAAGACCGACTACTATGCCCGCAAGCGCCTGATCACCCAGGCCAAGAACAAGTACAATGCGCCCAAGTACCGACTCGTCGTCCGCTTCACCAACCGTGACATTGTCGCTCAGATCGTCAGCTCTGAGATTGGCGGTGACAAGGTTTTCATGGCCGCCTACGCCCACGAGCTGAAGGCCTACGGCATCACTGTATGTTCCTGTACTTGTCTGCTTGTATCGCTCTAATTCTCGCAGCACGGTCTCACCAACTGGGCCTCCGCCTATGCTACTGGTCTCCTCCTCGCCCGCCGCACTCTCAAGAAGCTCGAGCTTGATGAGGCCTTCACCGGTGTTGAGGAGGCTGATGGCGAGTTCAGCCTTACCGAGGCCGCCGAGGTCGACGGCGAGGAGCGTCGTCCCTTCAAGGTTTTCTTGGATGTCGGTCTCACCCGTACTTCCACTGGTGCTCGCGTCTTCGGCGCCATGAAGGGTGCCTCCGATGGTGGCCTCTTCGTCCCTCACTCCGAGAACCGATTCCCCGGCTACGACATTGAGGGCAAGGAGCTTGACGCCGAGACCCTCCGCAAGTACATCTTCGGTGGCCACGTCGCTGAGTACATGGAGACACTTGCCGACGACGATGAGGAGCGCTACAAGTCCCAGTTCAGCGGCTATGTCGATGATGAAATCGAGGCTGATGGTCTGGAGGAGTTGTACACCGATGCCCACAGCCAGATCCGCGAGGACCCCTGGAAGAAGGAGGAGGGCGCCGGCTCCAAGAAGTCCAAGGAGGAATGGAAGAAGGAGTCACTGAAGTACAAGCAGCAGAAGCTCAGCAAGGAGGAGAAGGAGAAGCGCGTCCAGGAGAAGATCAAGACTCTCCAGTCGTAAGCTGGCTGGTTTGTGTCCACTCTTCTTTCTGTGAACCTCTTTCCCAAAAACCAGGGCATACGGCGTCTGGGGATGCATGGGAGTTTACGATACACACGGTACCTGTCATGATACGGTGCTGGCCTGACTGCGTGGCGACTGCTGCAGACAATCAAGATGATTAACGTTCAACGATTTACATTTCCAAGTGACGAATATGTGCATGAGACTTTGTCAACGTTTTACTCAGCAAGAGTGTAGGATGGAAGATGGAAGCAGAACGCCGTCACTGTGGAAATAGCCCTGTGGCGATGACTAACAACGGATATAGTAATAGTAGCCCATCGCGTGCTCATGAAGAACAAAACGGTGTTATTGCTTCGGAAAACGGGGGGAAGGGAGGGCGCACGGGGGGCACGGGGGAAGCACAAAAGAGGAGCCGAAATGCGCATCCGTCTGTCGTCATAACTACTTAAGTATCTATCTAGTCCACGGCAAGGCTACCAATCGCTCACGCTTTACGGAGTACATCCCATCTTTCTCCATCGTCAGCCTGCGTGAGGAAACATTGTATTGTAGACTGTGAAGTGCCAAGTGCCTTTGTCTATTTTTTCCTTTCCCTCGGGGGTATTAGAGAGTACATGGTTTCGGTGTGCCTGGTCTGTTTTGCCTGTCCAAGACCAGTCGCCATCGTAGCCGCCCAATCTACGGTGGCGGTGCGGCTATTGTAACTTTGACCAAGCCCCGCTGACAATACTCCGCACTTCGTTCGTCGCCTCGTTATATCTATCTGTATCTCGACCGGATGGCCCGATATCAGTCGAGATAACCCAGCAGGCTGTCTGTCAGCCGCCATTATTGTTGCCCGCCATGGAAGACATTCACGGCGTTGACGTGTCGTGGCTGCACCACTCGACTCGAGGTGAGCATCAGTCCAGCGCTCTTCAGCTGCCGGCGTCGCGGAAAGGCAGGCGAGGAATGCCAGGCGCGCTTTTTGCTAACGATCGTCTTCTTCGTCTCCAGATCATCATCACCAGCATCGCCAGCATGCCCCTTCGGCGCCGGGACTCTCCCAGGACCCCCGTCCGCGCACCTCTTTCCATGGCAGTCTCCCTCCGCAGCCGCCTCGTGAAGAACTCAAGACGCCGGAACCGTCTCCCGCGGTCCAGCAGCCTTCAGTACCCTCGATTCCATTGCCTGCGCAAAAGATACCACCCCTAAAACATCCAATGCTGCTCACCCGAGCCAGCGCCGACCGGCCCGGCAGTGTCACCCCACCCGATTCCAGAGCCAGCTCGCGCAAGAATTCGTGGATATCGAGCATCAGCTCCAAATTCTCATCGCAAAATTCGCCAGGGCAGCCCACCCAGGCACAGACTCAAATTTCGGCTGCTAATGCTAACGGCATCCACGGCCCTACGTCATCGGCGAATGGCGCCCTCAATGGCATTCAAGCGGCTGCCGCTAACGGTGACCATGTGGGACATGAGCCGTACATTCCTCAGCATCCCAAGGGCTCTTTTCTGTCAAATGCGCTCCGACGGCTCTCATCCGGAAGCCAGGTTAACACCCTTGGTAGAGTGTCCGCTAACGGAGGTGTATGCCCGCGAAAGGTTATGAACATCGACCCCAACCGGAACAGATGTCTAGTGCCGGAACTAGAGGACAGTCGACTGCGACGTGTTGCCTTTTGCGTGGATGTCGAGATCGCGGGGGGGCCAAAGTACAAGGACGACGAAAGTACTGAAGAGACAAGGAAGAATAAGCACAAGGACAAAAAGCTCAAGGAGCGAGGAGAAGGAGAGGCTCTCAAGAACCCCAGGTCTGTTGCTGAAGAGAAGGATAAGAATGGCACTATCCCTGTATGCAGCACTGAGGAAAAGGTCGGGACAGACGAGGCAGCAAACCCGGAGGGAACCGTGGTCGACGATGAGAAGAAGGAGACGACCCGTAAGAAGGAGAAGAAAAAGCGGTCCGAGGCTGAACGCAAGGAAAGGAAAGAGAAGAAACGTAGGAAGGCTGAAGACAATGGTTCAATACCGCTGGAGTTGATCAGAGACGAGGATGACAAAAGCGCAGATGCGGCGGACACTACAAACAAATCATCCTCGAGGCACCAACATCGGCCGACGACGGACCCGCTACGAATATACCGCAGATGCTGCCAATTACGAGAAACGCCTATCCTCAAACGTATCAGTGACCAACTTTCTTCCCCTTCTGCATGCGCACTCATTGCGCCCGGAGTAGTTACATGCCTAGATCTTACGGGCTCAAGACTCCAGCTCTCAGACTTTGTGACCCTTTCGGACTGGTTAGCTGTAGTGCCCGTAAAGAAACTTTTTCTGGAAGATGCTGATCTAACCGACGAAAAAGTCCGAGTTATTCTTGCAGGGTTGCTCGCAGCCAAACCCCCGCGGACATGCTCATCGAATCTAGTGGATGCTAAGGAGGGACGAGCCGGTGTGATTAAGAAGCTTATACTCAAGAACAATCCAAAGCTCACAGCAGATGGTTGGAGGCACATTGCTCTGTTTATCTACATGTGCAAATCGGTTGTTGCTCTCGACGTCTCCATGGTACCCTTTCCAGTATCGAAAAGAGTCGAATCACACCCGCCCTCACAGACTGCTCCAGGCTCAAGTCCCCATGTAGAAAAGCCTTCCGACGTCGCCGAGATCATCTCAAAAGCCATCGCCGGAAGATTAGGAGGATCTCGTCTTGAGGAACTCTCCATGTCCGAATGCGGACTCTCTACCGCGACAATACGAAAAATCATAGATGGATGCATCATGAGCGGCGTTCAACGACTAGGACTTGCTGGAAACGATTTAGAGGAAGAGGGGTTTGAGCATGTTATGAACTACATTCGATCAGGCGTCTGTCAAGGCCTTGACTTAGCAGGCAATGCTTTGCGAAATTCTATAGACAAGCTCGCTGCTTGCTTTACCAAGAATTCACCTTTATGGGCGCTGAGTCTGGCGGATTGCGATCTCGACAAAGACTCGTTACAGATATTGTTCCCTGCCTTTGTACGTCTGCGCAACTTTCGATTCTTGGATCTTTCGCACAACACGGGCCTATTCTCGCATCAGTCGTCTCTCTGTCTCTTACGAAAGTACATGCCGCAGTTGACTGAGCTCAGGAGATTACACTTGGTTGATGTATCTCTATCGCCCGAGGAGGTCATCGGCCTTGCAGAGGTACTACCAGAATGCGCCCACATTGCGCATGTCGACATACTCGAAAACCCTCAGTTAACAGCTCTGGCTACAGCAAAAGACGAGGAAACACAGGAGGAAGCTGCTGCTCTGTACACGTCCCTCACCATGGCCGCCAAGGTTTCACGCACGCTCGTTTGCGTCAACGTCGATGTCCCTGCAGCTGAGAGCAATGAAGTCGTCAAAGCGCTTGCTAACCAAGTCGTCGCGTACTGTCTTAGGAATATGGACAACTACTCCGACATTCCTGAACTAAGAGAGGCCGAGCTAAAGGACGAGGAGAAGGAGGTTGAGATACCCGACGTTCTCATGCACTTGGTTGGGAACAAAGTAGGCGTTCATGCAGCCACCGATAATGATGAGCCAGCACCTGACAATGATTACATTGTCGGCGGCATCGGCATGGCAAAAGCCCTCAGCTACTGTCTGTCGCAAAAGGCTACGGATTTACATAGGCAGCCCGCACTCGCCAGTGGCACGTCGACTCCCAGCAGTGGCCGTGAGAAGGTTGTGGTGGGAGGCAAGGCTAAAGCTATGTCTAAAAATCTCCTTGAATACGCCAGAGCAATCAGGGCAAGGTTACAGCCTGCCATGGTAAGAGTTGCTAGAGAAGGTAATGATATGGGATACCGTAAGTTTCCCCTTCCTATGTTTCTTAGTCGTTCCTAATGTCGTATAGGTCGTCTATGGACGCTCGATCAGACCTTACAAGGCATAATTCAACGATATGAAGATGAATTTCCTGAGACTAGGGTCAGCGACACTGCCTCGAATCATAGCTCAGTCCCTAGCTCATCACCACCCGCCTCTACCGTGCCCACGATCTCCACCAGCTTCACCGAAAACACACCCGATTCCGACGAAGACGAAGGCGGCCCCAAGCTCGTCTACTCCCGCCACAATCCAGATGTCAATCTCGCATCTCGGGCTCAAACGCTTGAAGAAGGCCGTCTCCACCGTCTCGGACACCGTGTTCGCACAGAGATCTATAATCCTTCGCGCCCTACCTCGTCGCAATCCGCACAAGCCAATCTTTCCGGCACCATGGATGAGCACAACTTACCCGAACACATGCTCGCGCTCCGAGACTCATTCTACAAGTACAGCGGTAAGGAGCTACAGGAGATGAGTGAGGGTGTGGGGTGGGATCGAGTATTTGACCGCATCAAGGAAAATGCGAAGGAGTTGAAGCAGATGGAGATGGAGGATCCAGAAGGGTTTGCGAAGTTTAGGGAGACGCAGATCGCAGCGCTGAGGAACCGAAACCCAACTTTCGGTCTGGATGATAAGAAGGTAGAGGAAGATGACTTTGCCGTTGAAGACTAAGATACGGTCTGACTCCCGTTGTGTATTACTGCAGCCTATTGATTGAACAATGTATTGGTGCGTGTGTGGCTCAAGTAGTATTGCTGTATTTCCGAGCGTTTGTATACTTTTATCTCTCACATTTTCAAGCCATTTTCACGTCTTTTCCCTCCTTTTTTTTGGTTGCGAGAACATGGCCGTCTCTTCTTCGGGGGTTAGAACGTCGGTGGCTTCTACTGTCTCTACTACGGGAGGAGCAGGAGCAACATCCTGCCACTACATAGCTAATGCATTTATTAATGCTCGTTGCTGTCTGTACTCGTGTAGTGCATAAAGACTGACAACCAAACTCATGCGATACGAAAACTCGCACGAATTATTGCAACAGCGTCGTCATCACTGTTATGTAGTTCCAAAAGACCAGCTGCGAGCAGCTTCATCCCCTAGTCTCGCTTCAACTCCTTCACACCTTTCAACTTCTCCCGCCATCCCCCCTCATTCAAACACCATTCCACACTCCTCCTTACCTCGTCCTCAAACCCTCCCCTCGGTTCAAACCCCAACCGCTCCCGTGCCTTCTCAATGCTGTACGTGTGCGTAAAACACATGCACTCAACATTGTACCTCCCCCACCTAATCGGTCTCCAAAATCCAAACGTACCAATCCAAAAGACCATTTCCAGCACCTGCGCAAACCCAAGAGCAAACCAGCTAGGAAGATGCGACATACGCGAACGCGGAACAGGAGAATACCCAGCAGATTTCCAACAAAGACGTACAAAGTCCCAGAAAGGATACGGAACTCCATCGTTGATATTGAAGGCTTGCCCCGCGATACGTCGGGCTGGCGGGAGCGCGGAAGACACAGGGTTAACGAGGGTAGTGGCAACAAGGACGTGTGCGGTTGCGGCGTTGGAAACGCTGCAGTAGGACCAGAGGGATTCCCCGTCGCCGATGGTGGTGGTCGTTTGGCCTTTTCTCAGCGCGTTGAGATAGCGCGGAATGATGGTTTTGTCGCCTGGTCCGTAGACAATGGGTAAGCGGATAGATGCTGTTGCGATGTGGCCTTCCCAATTCGGTTCATAGGCTTCGTCTTCGAGGTATCTGGGGTAGTTTGCGTGAAGGACCATTGTTTCTGCATTTGCTTTTGAGCGAGTGTGGGGCAGGGCGTTTGCATCGTAGGTTGCGAGGTCGTGGGTTTCGTCTAGGTTGAAGTGTTGGTGGCCCTTTGCGATGGTGGAGCAGGAGGTGTAGATGAAGCTGCGGGTGTGTTGGCTTTGTTTGGCGGTTTTGAGAAGGTTCTGGGTTCCGTGGGTGTTTACTTTTTTGTATTGTCTTTTGCTGCCAGTTAGGGGCGAGGGAGAGGCGGCGTGGATGATCACTGTGGGTTTGATGTCTTCGATTATGGTTCGGATGGAGGCGTAGTTGGTGAGGTCGCCAGTCAGGTATGTGGCGCCGTCTATATGGGATTTGCTGGTTGCGGCGGATCGGCTGAGAACAAAGACTTTGGTGAATGTTGAACTGGCGAGGAAGTGGTGTACTAGATGGGTACCAATGAAGCCAGTACCGCCTACTATGAGAACACTATGTGAATTTGAGGATGCCGACGCCATAACCGGAAATCAAGAAAAGAGGTCGTTGAATATTGCATATTGTTATTCGTTGGGGAGGTTAAAGAAGAAAAAAGAAACCAGTCAAGACTCTTTACGTTTCATGTGGCGCTCAGGGTGTTGTTGTACATGGTAGTGTAACAGATGCATCGGACTTAACAGCCTTGGCGCTCCGAGAACTGTACGAGCTTTATTCTTAGAAGCTCGAGCTCAGACAACACTCCACCAGTTGTTATCACGTTAGATAATCTGGACTCCATCTGACGACTCTCCAGCCATGCGATTGCGGTAGCATACACTATAATTAACAATGCCGCCCCCACGAATACGTTTCCCAGCTCTTCTGCGGCGCCTGCGAACTCACCATCTCGGTGCAAACACTCTCCAATCCTCCCCACCGACACAGACCCTCCCCAGCATCCTCCTGACCCTTACCAAGACCTTCGTCTTCGCACACCTCTTTGTGTCCTATATCGGCACAATCCACAGCACGCAGGGCATTTCCATGCTCCCCACCATATCGCATTCGTACTACCGTACTCCCTACATCTTGGAATCACGCCTCCACCGTCGCGGTCGCAATATCCGTGTCGGCGACGTGATAACCTTCACGCACCCGGTCAACCCAGCCATTTCAGGCTGCAAGCGCGTCATCGGAATGCCTGGCGATTTTGTCAGCGTAGTGACACCGGGCCGGAATGACGAGGATTTGGGCAAGGACGAGGGGGAGGGGGAGTGGGCCAGTGTGAGGGATGAGCTTGTGAGGGTTCCCGAGGGGCATTGTTGGGTGGCAGGCGATAATCTCGAGTGGAGTCGAGATAGCAGGGTTTTTGGGGCCTTGCCGCTGGGTTTGGTCCGTGGTAAGGTGTTGGGTGTTATTTGGCCTTGGGGAGAGAGGAAGTGGTTTAGGAGTGGGTTGGATGAGTTTGAGAGGGGACAACACGAGTGGGTGGTACAATAGATGGTATATATGTAGAAAAATAATGTTCATTACTCCCTCTATCTGTTAATTCAACTTTACGTTCATACTTCTACTTTCGTCCAACATATGTTGCGATGTGAATGGTACGATTGATGACCAACGCACATCGTTAGAAGTAGTAAAGGTGGTTTTGTATTTTTTTAAGATGGCCAACATTTGAACATATATATGTACTCGAAAGATATCTATCCCCATTGAAACCTCTCCTCATCAACCCGCGTTCCCTCCTGCCAACACTTCTCCACCCACCCCACACCGACCGTCCTAGCCAGTCCCGTAACCCTACCCCTACTCTTCCCTCCACCATCCTCTTCGCTCGCAAAAACTACATGCGTAACTCCTCCTTCATCTTCCGCATCAGCGATCGTACCACCGCCAAATAGAATATAATTTCTCGCCACCTGCAAGCCCAAGTCTCCACTCCCATTTTCGAAATATACCTTCATATTGCTGAACATGTAATTCCTAAGATGCGCCATAGATCTATTGTGAACCTCCAATTGACCGAGAAAAACCTGGCTGCTAAAGTGCTCGTCAAATTTCTTCGGCATACCACTAAGAATGGCACGCATCTCATCTACATCCGCAATATCGCGCTCGTACGAATCGCCATTATCATCAACACGGTTCTCGTAATCGTCCAAGTCCTTGTCCAAGAGATAAAGCATATGCCTGTTCGCTTCGAATGGTAGTAGATGCGGAATCGCGCCAACATCGACCTCGTTCTGCCGAACACAGTCGTGAATCCAGATGGGTTTGACAATATTATACACCTCGCGTTTCTCAAGCGATGACACTTTGACAAGTCTCTTGTCGGCGACAATGACGAGCTTCTCATCCGCGGAATCGCGCTGCACGATTTTCCCGCCATTGGCTTTGACGAGGGCTTCGAGCTCGGCTTTTGGTTTCTTGGTGGGATGGATCTGGTCGGTCATGATGTAGAAGTTCAGGCCATCGAAGAGCTTCGATTTGGGGCCTGCGTAGGGTGTGGTCATGGTGTCTGTTGCTCCGGCGACAACGAGCGCTTTCTTCGTCGTTCGTGCTTTCTTTCGGCGACTCTGTTCGATCTTGAATTCTTTTTCCTTTTCGTCGACTTCGCGCTCGACGTTGTTGCGTACTTCGAGGAACTCTTCGTGTGAAAGGGCTTGGTCCCAGCGCTTGTCGGCACGAAGCTTTTTGAATCGTGGGAAGCGGAGGGTGACGCCCGTGCGAAATTTATCGCTGGTTTCGACGCTGGCGGCTTTACATTCTAGGACGACGGAGTCGCTAGGATGGATGTACTGATCTGGTCTCTCATGCTGGCGGTTTTCGCGATGGCCACCAAGTTCGATGAGAGCCGGTGGGCGTCGAGCATCCCAATCTTTCCATTTTCCTTCAGTTCGTCCGCGAATCGCGGCATAGTCTTCTCGACTAAAGCCTCCACCGACCTTGAAGAACGACCAGCACTTGCCGTAGTCGGGATCGCCTTCCTTTGCTTTCTTGTTTAGAAGAAGACCACAGAGAAAGGAGGAGTGAGCGCCGCCACGGTGCCCAGATCCGAAGTAGCCACCTATTATGACACAGTCAAGTGATTCGCCGAATTCGGACATGTATTCTGGTTTTACTTTAATCCAGTCGTCATTCCGGTCATTGAGGCGGTACATGGAACGTGGGTTTTTCAGGACTAGGCCTTCGGATGCGTTCTCTACGACTTTACGCAGCTCGGGTTCGATCTGCGTGTAGGAACGCGCCTCGATGTATTGATGAACTTCAAGACGCCGATGAACGCCCTTGACGGCGCTTTGGAGAGCGTTCCGCCGATCGCGCAACGTATATGGTGTAAGAAGAGTATCGTTGAAGTATAAGCAGTCAAAAACGCGGAAGAGAGGGCGTTGTCCAGTCTTGGAGTCAGACAGATTCTCCTTCTCAGAGAGCGCTGCTGTCTTCAATGTTCCGAAACCAACGATGTGATCTATATCCATGTCCCAAGTGACCATCTCACCATCGAGAATAATGTTGCGGACGTTCTTGTGAAAGGCTTTGCCGATGAAGCGGGTAAGTGCGCCAGCTTCTCCACCCTCAAAATGCTGGCCGTATAGATAGGTGTAGTCCTTTGCTTTTCGCGACCAGAAACTAAAGGTCCTCCCGCCTGGTGCTGAAGGGTCCTCGATCATATGGAGCTGCATACGCTCACCATCGAGCTTCTCCTCTATCCAGAAGGCGTCATCATCTGGCTCTGGTTTCATCTTGGCAACGACTTTCTCAAACGAACCTACCTTGGGTTGGAAAGCCGCCAGTTGTGGTTGGAAGCATTGCATCAATGTGATACCAGTGTCATCTCCGTCTAATCGCGTTTTGGGGTCGTATAGCTCCCAACACACGCGCCGCAGATTCGAAGAAATATTGAACAAGGCTTCTGCATCCGGATGCCATATATCAAAAACGGTCTTCTCCGTCGCCCCAATCTTCATCTGGCGCAGGATTATTCTGATCAGCCATGTCATCTCTTCGGCATTCATCCGTCGGTAGAAGCGTTGAAAGATTTTGGCCTGAGCCTCTTCTGAGCCAACTTGCGAAAGCTGATCAAGGCTGTTGTTAACCTCTGCAATGCTCATACTGCCAACTTCGGAGCGAATGGGCCGCTTTGACAAGACTTCGAAACATCGACCAGCAAAGTCGCCGGCTGTAGACGCGGAAGGCTTATACAACTGCCCTGGTAGCTTCCAATTGACCATTTGCTTCGCATCATCGGAGTCTTTGTCGATTTTCGTGATTTTAATGATGATCTTTGCAATCGCCTTCTCTTTCAACCCGTACATGGCACGATCCCGATCCTTCTCGGGAACCATCAACCGCATGGCTGGGTAGAAGTCGTCGCCCACGGCTTTTCGCCATTTTGCGATGTAGCGCTCAATGATGTTGCGACGTGCTTCATGGGGCGAGAGGTTGGAATGGCCAGTGGGGCCCTGGTTACGGCGCGGACCTGCGGACCTAGTGTTTCTCTTCTTCTGAGTGTCGAGCAGGGGATTGAACAGCTCAGTGAAGAGTGTGTGAAATGGCAATGTTTTGTGGACTATGGTTGGTCGGGTTGGGAACTCGGTGTCTAGGTCCTCGTCGTCGCCATACATCAAAGTTTGCTCGTGACTTGCGTCTGCATCCAGCATTGGCGCATCTTCGGCCATGTTTGATGGGTTGAGGATCGGGTTGTCGTGTGTTGACAAGAAAGGGAGGGGGAGAGAGAGTGTGTGTATGTATGTTCTTGTTCACGCTGATACGAAGGATGAGGCAACAGTGAGTGTATCTATTGACGCGTGGTCAGCTGACCATCCATCCAGGCAGCCATCCATCAGGAACGTAACGCGATACTCGGTACACACTTGAGGATAGTCTTAGTCTAGATACCCTTTGTGCATACAGCAGATACGTAGGAGTACACCGATGTTTCCGCACTCGAGGCGCCCCTTGCACCTATCTACAAGCATCTACAAAGTCTCCACCCCGTAACTGATGTAATTAGCAGTGTTCCAGAAATAGTATGGCGTGGCATTGCGTGAAGGCTGAAGCGTCATCCACCTCCAGTGGCGTGTGCATTCAGTGTTCAGCGTGTAGCATTCATTCTCTATCGCTCGTTCAACCGTTCTTCACTATTCGTTTGAACGCTGCTGCATTTCCGTCGCCCCCGAACTATATACACAGGTAGCATGCAGCTCTTGTAATCACTAGGCCGCCCCTTTAAGTTTACCAGTTCTCCTCCGATGGCGCCCCAATGAGCTCTTCCAGCGCCCGCAGTCATCGGGGCCCGCAGTCTACCGGCAATGGCACACAGTACAATGTGCCGAACGCCGCCCTTCAAGGCGCTTCACTCGCCTTCTCGAAGCCGCCCGTAAAGCCTAAACCGCAGGTGAACCTGTACACTGGCGGAGGAAATGGGGCTCTGCTCGCTGCCACGAAGGTGGGCACCGGTACGCCCCGGAATAGTCCTTCTGGAGCCACAAGGCCGCTGGGGAGGGATTGGACTGGCGGTAGCGCTCGAAGCTCCAGGCCAAATGCATCACCCATCCACCAGCTGAGCACTTCGTCGAGCTCGAGCGCGTTGACAGTGCCCGAGGATGCTCTGGCTGACCGAGGGCCCTCCCCGTCCAACATCGCAGCCAAGCTCGCCGCCGCCAGGCATACTGCCCCAAAGTCAGCCGTCCAGACTGTGGGCGAGAGGGAGCCGATCGAGGCTGAAATGCTGCCTCCGCCTGGAAGCGTGGGGAATGTGCTGGCCAGGCTGGATGCACGGAAGCCAAAGCCGCAAGCTTCTTGGAGGGAGAACGCGGCATCGAGTCCTTTGCGAGCTCCCGTGGAAGATGCTAGGCCTACAGATGACACGCCTATCGCCCCTACCACCTCGCTGGTGAAGATGTTCGAGCAGAGCCGATCCTCTTCCCCCGTTGCTCTCTCGCCGATACCCTTCACGCCCAAAACCCCGCCTCCTGTTCGATCACCCAAGCCGCGACGCAAGATCAACCTTCCTCCTGAGCCGAAAGATGGTGCTCCGCTCGAAAGGCAGAAGACGCATACTCCGCCTCCTGTCAATACCAAGTCGAAACCGCGGCTGGACAAATCCGCCTTCGCCGATGGCACGCACGAGAAACCGAGCTTTCATGCATTGCGGAAGGACACTCTAGGCACGCCGCCGCCGAAGCTGAAGCCCGCACGACTGACAGCGGTCAAAAATACAGGGACACGGCCAAAACCCCCGCCAAAGAAGTTCAGCCGACAGACAAGACCCAAGTCGGAGGACATGACAGGCTCTTCGACACCACGACACAGACGAATCTCATCATCGCTGAGCAATCATGATGTTCCGTCCTCGCCAGCCTTCTTCGTGTCTGCGCCAGAGGCCCAAGAAGAGCAAGAAGTACCGACGGAGAAGCCAAAACCTAGCCTTCCTCCACCCCGCCGTTCCACCCGACAACAACTTGAGACCGAGGTAGAAGTTCGGCCAAAGACTGCGACGCCTTTGCCTTCAAAACCCCGCTCTTCGAATACAGCCTCTCCGGTTCCTTCACGGCAACGGCGTGCCTCCATCAGTGGTGCTTCTACCCCCACCCTCTACCACTCCAACTACCAACGAGAGTCTGTCCGGGCTATCACAAAACACATGACAGGCGAGAGTCTCTCCAGTGCAATCGTAGGCGCTGCTTTGGCTTCCTCACGAACTGCCTCTCCAAACCCGTCCAGAATATCTACACCCCCACTTCCTATGCGGAAGCAGCAGCATTACCGTCATCACTCACCTTTCCACCGCTCTCCGTCACCTCAAAAGCTCACAACCACAAGCAAGTTGCGAACAACAATGCGTAAAGAGCCCTCTTCATCCTCGGAAGAAGGCGAGAGCGACAGGTACGTACTGCAGCGACCTCCTTGGGATGAGCTTTTCTAACTTGCATGTCTAGATACAAGCGCAAAGGCACGCGAATCATGGGAATGGGCCGCAAACATCCGAACAAGCACCACGAAGGGACTCGAAAACGTTGGCGGGACCAGATCACTGAGCGTGAGCGGAAACGATACGAAGGTGTCTGGGCCGCCAACAAGGGTCTCTTCATTCAGAACGCCCCTTCTCGCTCACCTCCCCGTATCTCAGACGAGGACCCGTCACTCGATGTGTTAAATCTGGTGACCAAAGAAATATGGATGAGGAGCAGACTACCTGAACACGAGCTTGAAGAAGTATGGGCTCTTGTTGATGGTCGCGGTGTGGGTAGGCTCAAACGTGAAGAATTCGTGGTGGGCATGTGGCTAGTCGATCAGAGGTTAAAGGGGCGGAAAATACCAGCCAAGGTGTCTGAAAGTGTATGGGCAAGTGTGAGAGGAGCGGGCGTCAAGATCAAGGTAGGCCCGAGATAGACAAGAAAGACCCTTGACAACGAGCTTGACGCAGCATGTTCCCGCCAACGATCTTCAACGATCCAAAGTCCGGATAGCTATCAAGATCGTATCTTGCATTGGGAGTACGATGATGCTTTAAGCGTTCTAGGAGAGATACCCTTTATAACTTGTAATTCTCATCCCTTTTGTCGCTCTACAGCCTCCGACTCTCCATCTACTTTCCCCTCGTTCAGCGTCAGCAAACCCACTCCGCGCACAAAATTTGCCATGCTCCAGAACCCGCCGCTGAAATCAACATCGTACCAGTAATTTACTGCGCAGCATAGTCCTTCCTCTGAACAGGACTGGGATACCTTGTGATACCAAAGCGCGGGGAGATATAGCATGTCGGATTCATTCAGCGTAACGCGGATGGGTCGGGAGAGGTGAGAGAACGACGTCGTGTGCTCTTCAGGAGTATCAGGGTCCCATGTAGCAAACGGGACATACTGTTCTGGCTCATCGACACTGATAATCAAATCCTCTTGCTTCAACCCCTTCTCTTCCTCATCACTCAACGAAGCTAGGGTCGAAGTCGACGAGCGTGGTCGATAAGTCCCAGCCAGGACACTCCTCTCATTCACACATGCCGCCTCCACGGGCGGAAACAGTACAAAGTGCTTCTTCCCTAGCACCTGAACATATACATTCTCATAATTGTCTTTATGCAACGCGGTTACAGAGTGGGAATTCCCAAGCCAAAAGTTGATCGCGTCAGGTTCCTTCTCCAAGGCTATACGCGCAAACGGAACGGATTTCGGCACGTCCTCAAAAAGCGACGTATATTCATTCCGCAAGTTATCATTTTGCGTTTGCGCATAGCGAGTCGGGCCATCCCATTGCCTCTCCCTTTCCTGTGCCTGGATCTGGCCCAGGACCGAGCTGAAAGGCGAACTGACTTCGTACGGCTTGACGAAAATCTTGCCCTTGGCCTGATCGACCAGGTGGACAACCGAGTCGGCGTTTCCTAGTGGCGTGATGGCTACGTTTACGGTTTGGCCTTGCATGACTTCTTGGAGGTAGGCGGCGTTCCACTTCTTCGAGGCTTTCCAGTTCTGGGCTCCCCGGCGGACTACAAAGGGGCGGTTGCGGGAGACGTAGCGCATAAATTCGAGGGGGGAGGGTTCTTCGTTGAGTTCGTCGATTGTGGTGGGGTTTAGGGAGTGGTATGTTGTTATGAGATCTCGGGGGATATGAGAGTGTGGTCATGAGAGGAGGGATGGTGACAAGAGAAAAGGTATGGAAGGGCATCGGTAGATTGGAAAGGAAAGAAAGCACCTCTTACAGCATCGTTTGATTTGTTGCCATCGAAACCTGTGGGAGCAGATCTGGGAAGAAAATTCAGCGATGCGATGTACAAACAATTACAGTGTACATTGGAGTTGGAAATATATACCTTGGCGCTGCTTGCTCTGGGGTTTTCAGCCCAACTACTTCGTGTTTCGGTGCCATGTTTGGGTGCAGTATGAGTCTGAAAAGCTCAAAGTAGAGATGAGGGATGGTGTGGTTGCTGACTCAGCAATACGGATGACTGTGCCTTCTATATGCATGTCTGCTAATGAATTTCTACCTACGGAGTACTGGTTGATAGGTTATGAATAAATTGATCTGGACTCTGAAAATATCAAAATCATATACCACCACCACAATGGAATTGTTGTGTCACTTTCATTGAGACGCCGCCAAGGCCCTAGAGGAATAGGGCTAGTCCTCATGAACGCTATCTATCCAAATCGTCACACACCGCCGTCTTCGCACCTTGACAACCTCAGCCTTTTGTGCCGTTGGAAAAGTTAGTAGTAACGCCCATACATCAGCCTCTTCCTCAAAGTTCCGACGAGTTTATCAGAGGCTTTCGGGTCAACAGCCCATCCTTGACCGCCTTCCGTGCGAATCATTGCGTCACACACCACGGCCAACATCGATGCAGGCTCCGGACTGACAGCAAACATAACATGCGACTCATTGATGTCGACACACTTGAGATTCAGTCATTTCATGGACACAATGTGCCCGAATACACTATCCTTTCCCATACATGGGGCCCCAATGAAGTTACGTACCAGGAGATGTCCATGATCGCCCGAATGCGAACCATGTCGGAGGCTTTCAGTAGCTCCCAATATGCCAACTCGCAAACTTCGAATGGCGGTAATGAAGGAAACGCTACTGTCATGCTTGCAGCTGTCGAAATGCTCGTCCGCGGGAACTGGAATTTCGGATCTGGCTTGCCAGATTTTTCGGAAGAAGCACTGACGAAAAGAGAGGGATATTCAAAAATTGCGAATTCGGCAAAGCTTTCTAAGGAATTGGGCTACCGGTGGATGTGGTGCGATACTTGTTGTATTGACAAGAGCTCGAGCGCGGAGCTGCAAGAAGCCATCAACACTATGTATCGGTGGTACAAGGAGGCGGCGGTCTGTTTAGTATATTTGAATGATGTCGACTCTGAAAGCAGAGAGAAAGATGAGGTGGATATAAGGACTATATCGGAAACGGCGAATAACGCTTTTGCGAAGTGTAGATGGAGGTATGATAGTGAGGTGTTTGGTTGAACGAGCAGTTTCGGCTAATGTGCGAGCAGTGAGTCACGTTCTAGTCGCAATTCACTTTGCTGAAGTCAATTGCTAATTCAAACGCTTCGAAATAGTCACCAGAGGCTGGACTCTTCAAGAACTGGTCGCACCGTCCAATGTCCGCTTCTACTTCTCAGACTGGTCATATATGGGGGACAAATATGAATTCGCATCAGAACTCGCTGAAGCTACCGGAGTACCAGCCTTTGTACTCGAGAATGGTGATTTGACAGAAGTATCCCTAGCCGAACGGATGTCCTGGTGTGCCCTTCGAGAAACTACGCGTGCTGAAGATATAGCTTATTGTCTTCTTGGTATTTTCGATATTCAAATGCCACTGCTTTACGGCGAAGGCGAAAAAGCTTTTGTTCGCCTTCAAGAAGAGATCCTGAAGACGACGGACGATTACTCGCTCTTTGCGTGGCGCACCAACAGACCCAAGTCCGACTCTGCGAGGTCGTCGACCTTTAGGGGCCTACTTGCGCACTCACCCAGGGAATTCATGGGCTGCGAATTCATTGAGCGCGAAAACGGCACCTCGACTCATCCTGTAACAGTAACCCCCTTAGGTCTACGGCTTCAACTAGAGTTTCTATCTGACCCTAAGGACGAAACGCGCTTCCTCGTCATGCTACGCTGTTGCAACTCCATGAACCAACGACTAGCAATTCATCTCAAGCGTCTAGATAGCGCAAACCAGTATGCTCGTGTCGAGACTACCGAGCTTGTCGCCATCGACAATTGGCCTACAGGTCAACTCCGCATAATCTACGTCCGCCAAAAGCTCGCCATACCACCCGACTTCTACACACCCGAAATAAGTTGCTTCCATGTTCAACGCCGCACCGCAGATCGCTCGGTCTCCATCCCCCCGATTCATATAATTGATGCTTTCCCCCCTGAATCCTGGAGCCCAGAGAACCAGCAACTCCGCATCCCCGAGAACAGCCGTGACTTCCTCGGTGTCCTGTTTCTTCGGTGCCAGTCGTCTCCTCATGGGGAACCGACGAATTTCCAAATTATTGTCGGATTGGATCGGAAGACGAGGCATTATTGGTGCAAGGCGGTAATTTATCCATGGCCTAAGATGGAAGTGGATCGCAGTCGGTGGCGAGCGATCATCAGGAAGGTTCTACCTAAAGACATTAGCCATCCGGGCTCGCTCGCGAAAGGTGACTGTAGACATGACATCTTTGTAATACCGGGAGATATAGGTATAGGGGTTAATGTCTGCGTGAAAGCGGGGATGCGGGGAGATTGTGTTGTATTGTATGTGCTGGTCGATGGGTTGGTGAGAATGAGGTGATGAGGCTTTTGATAATGCAGCTGATGGCTCTGGAGAGCTTCGTGGGAATGAAGAGAGTCTGGAGAGCTGCCTATATTGACATGCTGCCTATACGGTCATGAGCTGTTTGACAGCTGCTGCTCGTGGTCTAATCCTTTGAGCTTGTCACTGCTGACAACCCGATCGAGTGACTAGAATGTGAGTAGCGATCCTTAAGCCCCCACAAGAATCTGCTGCTGCTAGGAACACCCCTTGTGGCTATGTCGCATAAGTATTACATATCAGGGAATATTGATTTTGCTATCGCTAACATATGTTTGACGTTACAAGTACATACGGAGTACCCCGTAGCTAGCTATCACCTGGACAACACTGACGGCATGTAAGAACGGAATCGAGCCGACAGACACGACAGAACAAAAGTCTAGAAGCTTGACCCCTCTCTTCGACTCGATGCAGTCGATGTAATTGGCTCATGCCGCGAAATGAAAGGTTGTGCCTCAGTCCGCAATCCTGCCGCAGACCCCTGTCGTCCCGCATGACACTGTTTCGATTCTAAAGGTGCATGAGCGTGCGTTTGGCATATGCGGAACCAGGTTCGTCCCTGTGAAGCAAAAAAGGTTTGCGATGGTTCAAGAGAGGAGGCGGTGGCACGGTGGATAGGTGAAAAAGAAAAGTAGGGAGAACAGTGAGACAATGGAATGATCCTGGTGACTAGTCTATTCTCGGCCGGACACGCTAACTAGCGCCGAACAGGGATTGGGTACCCGGAAAGATATACAAAGTACCAGAATACTCCGTACGTTTCGCACCAATAGTGTCTGGTATACTATATACAGATAAAGAAGATTTTTGGAAAGGCCAAGTGCGCATCCAGCAGTGACCCAATTATGGATGCTGTATTCATCATTATGCCAACTTATTCAGGGATACAGATATATATATATATATCTGATTTGCTCTAGCAGTTAAGGTTGATAGCTGGGAACTATGTTAGCATTTACTCATCTGAGATCGTGCGCACAGGACTAAACTTACCATTAGCGTACAGAGCGTACGAATCAGCGTTGTTAAGCGCCTGGCTTGTAGACAGCTTCGAAGCAGCAGCAAATCCGTATCCCAGATCATCGGTTCCAGGGCTGAAGACAGATTTGGCGTGGGTTTCCTCGTGGAGAACTGTGGTAGCCTGATCCTGCGCATGGCATGTGCTGGCGAGAGCGGGAAGGTTGGAAAAGAAGATGCCACAGTAGGTGATGTAGCCGGATGAGGGAACCGTGTAGGCCAAAACGTTGGAGGAGCATCCATTGTATTGGTCGTTGCAGTTCGTCGTCGTAGCGGTACCGGAACCCCCGCAATCGCTCGCCACAGCCTTGAGACGGGAAGACACGGTGTTCTTGGTGGATGACGCAGTGGATTTGAAGTAGGTGTCTAGCTTGGTGCCGGAACTGGCTGCGGAGGCAGCTGCGGAGGCAAGCTTGTTGCAGTTTGAAATAGCGGTCTTGATTGCGGTGAGCTTCGAGCTGGTGCAGCTCGATCCGACAGTCGTTCTCTTGATGAGAGCCTTTGCAACCTTGGCAGCAACCTTGCCGTCAACAGACATGGTGAGTTTGTTGGACTCATAGGCTACGTTTCCGCTCAGCTCTGTAGAGTTGGCCTCAGCAAAGGGCAAGAATCCTTTGGCGAAAACATTGTATTCGCCGCTTTCGTTGAGGGTGTGGAGAGCGGCAGTCTCTACAGTGAGCTCCTTCTTTTCGCCAGCAGCCAATGTGAGAAAGTCGGATTGGCTTAGTCCAGTAGTGAGAAGTCGGATCTTGATACCCTCAAATGGAACTTTGGCGCCTTTGATGTGTAAGTATGTATTTGTGAATTGCTTGTGCAACAAAGCACGTGCACTGTTTGTCGCTAGAAATGGATGTGGTCACGGACTCTGGTATAAGCACGCTGACACAGAGCCTAGATGAAACAAGGCGACCCCGACTTTCACGTACGACACGCGAAGGAAAAAGGGAGTAGGGCTCGAGAATGGGAAAACGTATGGGAAAAACTTACTGCCAGCTTTGGAGAAGACTGCCACCTTCTCAACTGGATTTTCTTCATCCAAGAAAGTACCTTTGCTCAGGAGGTTGAGAGTCCTGTCTCCATTGTTGGTCACCGCGACCTTGACCTCGGTGTTACCCGATGAAGTCAAATCGATGCTCAAAGGCGACTCGCGCTTGTTGAGGTTGACAGAAAAGGCGTTGGCGAAGGTAGCCAAGGCGGCGACGGACAATTGGGTGAAGCCTTTCATGATGAGAATGAAACAGAAACAGAAGAAAACAGAGAATGGATGACAAGATCTGTTCTAAGACCTAAGGATGGAAAAGAAGTGGTGATCGGGGATGATTGACAGAACGAAGGAGCATGCAGGTATTCTTATATCGACCAAAGTCTGTGCTCTGGAGGGGGGGGAGAGGACATGAGACCCTGGGGGCTTGTGCGGTGTAGACGAGCTACAGGGCCAGGCCTAGCTGAACAAACACACGGTGAAATGCTGGCATTGACCTTGAAAGTTATAAATGAACATTTAGGGCGATTGTGGGGCGTAGCTCGCCATACGTTTCGCTCAGGACAAGAAAACGCGTGAAACGGGAGGCTTGATTGGGGACGCGGAAGCAAACACGGTTGTTCTGTTTTCAGAGTCTCTAACGGCGAGCTGCTATTAACACACTCAGAGAAGATCATTGCACGCCGCTGACCACAGCGTCATCTGAAGCGATAGAAGTGATAGATATTAAAAAAACGTCTTGGATGCAAAGCCTCTGGTACATATCGACAATTCCAGTACAGCAGGATCAACAATAACATTATCTTCAACTTAGCCGTCAACCAATCTGTAGATTAAAGGTACGGGATCCCGGTTGTGGCGCATGCTAGGAGCTCAGGCGGTTGGGCGGCTAGAGCGTTTCACTGTATCCCCGGCTCCTTGTCGAAAGCGGCGTGGATCCTCCCGTTGTGATGGCACGAGTGGCACCAGGCGCCAGATTCATACAGATACGGCGGATACCCGAGCGTGTGCAGACTGGACACTGTCGCATTCCGTAGTGATTGGTGATGAGGTGTGGACGGAGGAAAGCATCAACGAGTATGTATTTGAAGAGTAAGTTTGGAGATGTTGGCTTGCCTTCTTTTGGCAAAGCGCTGAAACAATGCTCCAAAGTTATCACGTTGAAACGGTCACTTCTACGATCCAGTTGGACAGTACTGACAGGTGTGGTAATCTTGGAGACGGATGAGCATCCCCACATTGATGAGATGCCTGTAGCTTGGACCATCGAGTTCTGTGGTCCAGGCCTCGAGGATCCCCCCGGCTGTGAGAAGCAAGACGAAGGTAGACTAGCAATGCTGGCACAAAGTTGGACGAGAATACTCCGCAATACAGCTAGAATGCTTGTATCTCTCGATCTTCGGAATCTTCAGGCATCGATCTACACCAACAACAATTGCCATGTTCTTCTGTGCAGTCTGCATACCATTACACCAAGGCAAGTTTTATCGGTATAATCCAACACACTTCAAATGCAAGCATATTCTGGTTCAAGCATGCACAAAAACAACGGGCTGGCGATCTTCATTAGAACGAGCGTTCTGGACCAAACATCAACATCATAGAAGCTCAGTCGTCATCAGCAGGGGGCTTCAGAAAGATTTAGACAGACGGAATAGCCCTGTAGGCCAATGCGGATCTTCAATGATACACATCCGCTGTGCAATCACCTTTTGTAGAGCAGACGGCAAACCCGGTCGAATATCATGTGTTTGACGAGTAATGGCAAGCAGTCATTACAACGTTGTTATTAGTAGATGAACCTCGGAATACTACCCGAATACATCAGCCCAGCCAAACCTGCAAGGCCTCGCATTGAACAGAGCCATCTACCGGGAGATTGACAAGAGTCACCAACGATCTCCAGACGGAGTCTGAATCGCGTCAAGGAACAGCCACAGTGTGGCAAAGATTGGGAAATACGGCAATGTCAGTGGGTGTGGATGGGATTTGACAGCCAACTAGAATAACAGCATGGAAACATCGGTGTTTCAACCCCCGCCCACCATTACACATAGCGATATTTCGATTGGCGCATCTCTCTAAAGCATTACTTCTGTCTGATTTCGCCAATCTATTTCACCCGTAGCCAAGTATCGTACGGGACTGATGCCATGCCAACTACTCCGTACCCCGCCAGAGGTCGAGGAAACGCTGCGCACAAGACACGCCGGTTTCTGATGCTCACCAATAGCCTGCATGTCCACGGTAATTAGATGAGAAGA
Source organism: Helminthosporium solani (assembly GCA_022560085.1). Lineage (NCBI taxonomy): Eukaryota > Fungi > Ascomycota > Dothideomycetes > Pleosporales > Massarinaceae > Helminthosporium > Helminthosporium solani. The sequence continues at coordinate 78,387 of JAFISD010000113.1, forward strand.
GCATCGTCCAGTATTAACCTGGGAAATGTACCGAGTGCTAGTTGGGCGGGACAAACCGAAGTACGAAGTGGCCATGACCTGGGTGCCTGGCTGAGTGGAAGGACATGTGGATCTGTCTTCGTGTGGCAACAGACAGCAATCTTGTCGCCATCGCCTTCATTCATCAATCCGCTTCACCATTGCACATCGTCAACTACTAGCCCGCGAGAGTCGTTTGCCTTATCTCTCACCAATATCTACCAACCGCTGGGAAACTCTCCAGATCGCATTGCATTCCTCCTTCCACTCGCAGTTAGTATCCTCCGCATCAATATACAGCCCAAGCCACGTTCGGCGAGCGAATGCCACGACTGAGTCTGCACTTGTCGTCGTGAGCGTGTCGCCTTCATAACATCTCTCCCGGAGCACTGCGCTTCATCTCACGCACCATTTCACGGCGAGTACATATCCGTTCGCGTATTTCAACTCGCAGAGCAACACGTGACACCAATGACCAACCGCGGCGTCTTCATCGCAGCCTCCGCCGTCACCATTCTCGGCGCCATCTACATCTTCCGCAGCCCTTCATCAGCCCCCAACTTCAACATGTCTTCCGAGACCGCTTCCTCAGCTATGGGCGTCCCCGGCCTCGAGTGGACGCTCTCTCAAATCTCACGAAACCCGCCCTCTCTCCTTGTCACACTCAAAAACAACAGCCCGTCACCCTTCACACTGCTTAAATGGGGCACACCGCTCGACGCCCAGGCTTCAAACACCGGAGTCTTCAAGGTCGTTGATGCAGACACAGGCGAAGAGATTTCGACCGACTTCATCAAGGTGAATCGCATGATGCCGCCCCCAAGGGGGGATATAGTCTCGATCGCTCCAGGCACCGAAGAAGCGACCGAAGTCGTGTTTAACAAGCCATGGATGCCGGCGAAGAAACCAGCCAAGTATAAAGTCAAGGTCGAAAGCGCATTCACGGGGATTTGGGACAAGCATGGAGATGACGTCAAGGACAAAGATCTTGAAGCATATACAGCTTCACCTTTGAGCGGAAAGGAGATTTCAAGCAATGAGGTCGTTATGATTGTTGACTGATCGACAAACAGATGAAGAGTTGCCAAGGGGACAAGAAATTTCGGAGTATCTTTGAGATAATCAAATTGATAGCAATGTGGCGAGCCTCCTTTGTCCAAGCAGCAATTCAAAATTTTTGTCGTTGAATTGAGACGGTCATTAGATCGAATCCCCGTGACAGTTCATTTCTTGCCTTTCTTCGCCAGTCACTCTACAACTCTAGAAACGATTTCAAATCTAGAAATTACAAAGCTGCGCTTTCTCCTCTTAATCATCCTCTTTCAATCATCGCCTTCCTAACCGCATATTGTACACCAGTCTCCCCACCCTCGGCTACCCTGGCGCCATCTACCTTTGCATAGACGGTCTTTCGACGGCGAGTTTGGCAGTTTCAAGTACTCTGATGCCAGTACTTGCCAACACATGCCGCAAAATCGTCAACGTCATCCATTCAATCGGTCCGGATCCCCGCGTTGTTTGTGCCAGCTATAGTGACTCAACTTGGCCCCAAAGGTTATTGCATCGTAATCCGCCACAGGAAGAATTTCGATGCATACGTACATATGGCAAGTTATCCTTTTATATACCCACGAATCAATGGATTCGATCGTTTGCATGCATTGACTCGCTATTGAGTTTTTTCATGGCATAATGATCTGTCACTGAAGAATTTGAGTAAGTCCTGAAAGACAATAGCACTTTGACACTAAGTAACATCTATGTTTGCTGGTATAATTGGGGTATGATTATCATCTACGGAGTACGATCTCAAGGTGTACATAGATCTTAGGAGGGTAGAAACACCTTTCTAATACAATCGAAACACAAAGAAGGGTCTGTGTGTATACATGCTCTTCCACTAGCTCATCGTTCAACCAGCGTATCTACTCCTTGTCTAGGGTAGGGTAGACTAATATTTGGTTCCTAATGTTCCTGATTGGGCAAAATGAAGGACTTGTAAGCAGCCACCCAACCTAAAATCGTCACCAGTAGTAGGACATATGTATGCATGCTCCACACAGACACATCCGTTGCCGCCTCCGCCACGAGTAGTTGTAACAGCGCAGATAGGAACAAAAAAGTCATCAGTCTCAAAGACTCGGGTATGTTGCTTGCAATTACTTCAAAAACACCTTTACGATTTTCGTCCACAGCGGGGTCCACAGGGACGTCTGCAGGAGCGTTCCGAGGAGCGCGATTGATCTGTTCATTATCGTTCTTATTTCTGGGAACTTCGGGTGCGAACAATCGTCGCCGGCAGTTCACACACTCACTGTTACGTTGATTGTTTCCCATGAACCACCTACACGCGCAAGTGGTATGAAAGAAATGGTTGCACGGGACTAAGACTACAACATCCGTGCTACGTTGGAGGGAGAGTTGCTCAAGGCAGATTGTACATGCAGTGCCAGCTGCAGGGTGTCGTATTGTCGCTGTAAGCGGCAGTACGGAAACAGCGAGAAACTCGGCTCGGGAGGGAAGGCGTGGGGCATTCATGATAGGTTAGTGAGTTGCGAGAAGGTGTTGCCGTGGTAGGTGTGTGTGTATGCGTGGGTAGAGAGTGATGTCGATAGTTGTCTTCAGGTGGGTAAATTATTCCTGAAAATATATAGAGAGCCATGTTTTGAGTGTGTTTGCACAATGTTGTATCATGAATGTACATGCGAGTTATGTAGAAGTAGTATGGACCTAGCTATGAATCCTCGGGCATAAACACGGCAATAGAGTGGGACACAAACGACTGCCAAATTAGGCATTTGTAGTTAAGAGTATAGTTGACTTTACTGATTACTGGACGTCATCCCAATCTAGATATATACTACACTGTATTCACAGGTAAAGACATCATTGGTTAAAAAGTCTCATGTGAGGCAGCATCATAGTGGCATTTCGTGATAAGCCAAGTATGGTTGGCTTAGACGTCTCTATATCGGGAGAACTTTGTATCCGAAAACAGTCCTGTAAGCTAGTGATACTGCTATAGTGGAAAATCTTAGGCTTCTAGTTAGTTTGTGATTATATCATAGGGGTTTACTCCTCCCATATATAGTATGGATTTTTCTTCTATATTCCTAATAGTACTACCTTTTGTTGATTTTGAACTTTCACTACTATTATTATCATGGTTTTCCACAACTACTGTTCCTAGGATATACAGTTGCTCACTCCATGACGGACCTCCAGAGTCAGCAATAGAAGTAGCAACGTCGCAATAAGCGCCAGACCCTTGCTTTGATTACAGAATCTAGCGAAGACTTGGTGTAGACTCAGGAGTGTGATAAGGATTGTTGTATTGGTAAACGGGTGTTGCTGTGTGTAGTGGCTGGAACGTAGAGTATTGTCACAGCCCATGATGGGCGATAGAGTGTGTTATATGCGGCGGATCTGTTTGCGACGATGGAGGTTAGATTCCCTGGGGTGAAGCGATGACTGAGGACGGTTCCTGGGAGGTGAGATACAGAGTCTGACGGTGCTTTGTAGAAGGAGTCTTGACTGGGTGGGAGACGGTGGCAAGGTTCGATGGTGACTACATTAGTGAATGGCTGACATTCCTCAAGCGGATGATGCATTCCGAATAAGCAGAAATCTTTGTAGCTGGCTTGATATTATTACTGTAGAGTTCGTCCTGTGTTGGGATATACAACATGTTGAGAATTGAAAAGGGTGACAGTTGCTATTGATCCGTGTTTCGGTGAGAGCGAGGGCAAGTGTTCAGCAAGGGGTATTTTTTTTAGAGAGGTGAGCATCATTGGTATCTTATGTTGTGTGTGAATGAGGCGATATGCGTGTGTTGATTTCGCGTATTGATACATATATATGTAGTAGCTGCCAAGGAAGTCTTCACCTTACTCGCGCAGAGCACAAAATGCCCTAGTTATTATCCAGCTGTAGGCAAGTATTTTAGCGCTAAGAAACAACTGAAAAAGACGAATTGTATATGTCAAAGCTAGAGAGTTTCAAGAAGCTGAGTAAGGAGATGTTGAGTCAAGATGTAGTCATAAATCAGATAAGGCAAACTATCTATTGCACATGTAAAGTACAACGCAGCAGGCAATATATGGTGTTTAGATATGTCTTCAAATCTTCCTTACTCCAGAATTCAAAAAGTCAATACAAAAACATCGCAACACATAACCTCCTCCACTCTTCCCAGAAGCTACACGTCATTCCTCACCCAGCCTTCTCATTCACAATCTCCTTTCCCCCTTTATCCAACTCATAAGCCGCCACAATCCTCTTCGCCACCCCATCACCCGCCCAATAACTTCCCGTGACCGTACCCAGCGCTATGAAAGGTGCTGTATGCTCACCCGCCATCCAAATCCCTCGTTCCGGCAATCCCTGTCTCATGACCTCTATATCCTCTCCTCCCCTCTCCAGCCCCGTTTCGAAGTTTGCATAGCTCCCATATCCCGCCAACTCGTCGTTGGTCCATACTGTAGCAAGCATTTTGCTCGGCTGATGATCAGGGTTGGAAGCGTCGTAATTCGGGAGACGGGAAAAATAAGGTTCGAAGAATGGGAGGAGAATCTTCATAGTTTCAGGGGAGGACGTGGGTACTGGAAGATCTTTGAGTAAGGAAGCTATGTGGAAGGAGGTTGGGCCGAAGGTATAGAAGAGGAGGGTTGGGTGCGCGGTTGGAGAGGGGAGCGCGGCGAGGTTCACAGCTTCTTGCGACCATTTAGAGGGGTTTACGGATTGAGCGTAGTTTGGCTTTGGCCAGTGCGAGAAGCCAGGGAAAGCTGATGGGTCGACGGTAGCCTCTGATTTGGAGTCGATAGGTAATTGATGGATAGGTGCGGTCGTAGCTGTAACGTTTGGAATGATTTGATCGTGCGATACTTTCGGCACGGCTTCAGACGTAGGGGCCGAGTTCCAGAAAGCTTTTGGGAAGGTGATGTAAACCTTGTCGAGATTTCCGTAACCGACCGAGTTGATAGCTTGCTTCAGTCGAATCGGTAGCTCTGGAGAGAACATGTCGAGATTTCTTTTCAAGTATCCAAGCGGTGTAGTTGTTACCACCTCATCAAACGTCGAGCTCTCCTTTCCATCCACGTTTATAGTCACTTTCGGCTCTTCTCCCTCATTTTGTGATTCAATTTTCTTCACCCTGTGTCCGAACTTGACATCCAATCTCTTTAACACTGGTTCGGCAATCCTGTTCAAAACCTTGTGATAAGTCTCTGCAACGAAGAGGTTCTCGCCATCAATGCACTCTTCCATCCAGAAGAATTTCAAGCTCTGCTTCTGAATCGGACTGCCAGTAAACGCCCCCCACATCTCGGCGATATCAAGGATATCCTGTCGCCTCCGCTGCACTTCTTCTTCGTCGCCTTCCCGCTCGGAGAGAATTCTCTTCGGCACATTCTCTTCGATAAAATCATACAGGCTCTTCTCCGTCGGTATCGTACTTGAATTTTCATTCGAGTACTTCATTGCTTGCTCGATCAATTCCCAGATAATCTCGAAGTTCTCACTGCTTTCTTGGTCAGGTATTAACTCTCCGAGTTTATTGAAGATTGCTTGTCGTCCATCCCAATTCAAAGTCAGCGTGTCAGTTTCTTTAGCGATGTCAAGTATGGGATTGTTGTCCGTGCCGTGTATCCAGTTCGGGCCTCTGATTAGCGTATTAGCCACCTCTCTTGCGAAATCACTTGTTTAATGAATGTAATGGCACTCTTACAGATCAACTCGATGACCAAGCGCATCACTCTGACAGAACTGTACACTATTAGTTGCACCATACAGTGGTTCGTATCGGATGCTACCCTCACCCTGCCACCAATACGATCCCTCGCCTCGAGAATCGTCACCTTTACACCATGCTGAATAAGCACATCTGCGCATCGTAGTCCAGCAACACCAGATCCGACAACACAAACGTGTGGTATCTTCCCGACCACGCGGCGCAGCATTTTCGAACCTTCTGCTGTTGCTCCGGCAGATCCTTGATGTGGCGACGTTGAGAGATCTTGTTGCATACGAGTCATAAGCTCCGGGCTTGAGTTGTGCCTGTTATTCGGAATGTGAGACCTTTGCTTCGCCATGATGGTGGTTAAGGAGAAGTACTGCGTGCAGTATGTGAAGATCGAGGATGAAGTGGGGTGGTTGGATTGGTAGGAAAATTGTGGGGTGTACAGAGAACCGTGGTTGGAAGAGCGGAAGATGAAGAAAGGACAAGATATTGGTAATTCGGTACGAGCCTTTAGTGGCCATGGTGGTTGTAGCCCGGGGGACGCCGGGGCAAGCTTATGTGCATTATGCGCGTGTATTGTGGCACGGGGCTTGAAGGAAGGGTATAAGTGGATAAGGAAGAGCCACGATCTTCACCTTAATTACACTCCATCTAAAATCTCTCCACAATGTACGAAAAAACTGCGTAGTGAATGCGCAAGCAAGCAAAAAGGAACGCAATATAAGGTGGTTGGCTGCAACTGGCGGTGATACGAAAGAGATTCAACATACCGAGATGCGGTTCACGTCGCTGGCTCCCCAAAATCAAAACTGAGACTTCCTCCTCTAAGACGTGGCCGTACAGCGATACCGGATGATATATGACTGTGATTATGGTGGTGCTAGTGGTGGTGGTGATGATGAAGGGAACGTTGCGTGTCCAAAGTGAGTCGTGGTTCGTTTCCGCTAATACGTCTTACCCTCGGTAGTTAACCCCGTTCGGCTATCTATGTAATACCCTAGTACCTATTCACCTGTTATAGATTATGAGCGATTCAGTAACTCACACTGTACATAGAATATACGAAAAATTACCATCGCACATTGATGAATTTCACCTGTTTGACCCTGATATGACAAGTTGCTTTGTTAGCAAAAAGCCATAAACTACATAACTTCAAGTCATCAGTGTGAGCCGCGTTCATATCCACCTGGACCACTCCTTATAATAACATCCTTTACACCAGCCATCTATTGCACAAATGGTGCCCGGCACGAAAGATCTCTCGATTCTCTAGCTATTCGACGAAGCGATTGTGTTGATACGTTTTTGTAACGTGTCGTGTATGGGCTCTCGTAGACGATTACTTCAAGAGTATCTTTGGATGGGCAAAGGAATAGTACAGTAACAGAACAATACTCACGGAAACGTCTTCATCTTTATATAGGCCAAGGGAATAGAACTTTCAGGTGTATGTACTCTTCTGCGTTACATGTCTATGCTTCTAGGAGAACTGACGACAGGAAAAGATAGAGATGAGAGAGCGCAGGGAAGATAGCACATCAGCGAAGGCTAATACCAGTAATGTGATCATAGAAAAGAACCAAGATGATTTGCAAATACGAAGCACTAGTTGATGCACTACTAGCCCTTCGGATTGCTAGCGCTTGTCATGTCGCTGTACAGGAAAGTGTGACTCTGTAGGTGACCAAGACGGAAACTCTCGGAACACTTGCTATAGACCGAAAGGTGTAAATCGCGGGGATGAGCCCAAAGTATATTGTATAGCTCAAACCTAGCATAGGCAAGGGAAACCCTTCCCAAATACACTCCGGAGTCTATAGATGGCGGTAATTAGATGTGCTGCGTATCACCTCAGCCCAAGAATACGATGACGAAGACGAAGTTCGTAAGATAGACAAATAGAAGATGACAAAATAATCGTACATAACAATTACCGGGAGGCAAAAGGCACATCACCAGACTACTGAAAACCCCACCCCCCTTTCCACCTCATCTTAAGCTTCTCACTGTAAACTATCGCACTCATCCTACCGTCTCATTCACGTCTAGACTCTTTACAACCTCATGCCCCTCCTCATCATCCTGTTCGCAGCTTTAGCAGGCGCATCAGCTGGTCCGCCATCTGGGTTTGTCACAGCGCCCGCAAAGCCCAGCGCCGTGTTGAACAGGTCTGCGGTGCTCTTATCCCTCGTACCGGCAGCCTCGACCTGTGCCTTTGCACCCTGGCAAGCTGTGACAGCGGCCTGATTAGCATTGCATACGTTGGTGAGCTGGTTGCAGAGAGCGTTTGTGATGATGTTTGGGTTGAGAGCTTCCTGCTGGCCGCCACGAGCAAGCGGGTCAGCGATCTGGAAAGTGAACTCAGTGGCCGGGCGTCCGCCTTGGCCACCTTCAAAGATCATAGTCGGAGTACAGGCGCCAAAGTCTTCGCCTCCAGTCAGCGTAGTGGCTCCAGCTGCTCCTGCGGCTGCTCCTGCGGCGGCACCCCCAGCTGCATTGTTGCCATTGTTGTTGTTGCCATTGTTTTTGCCATTGCCGTTGTTGTTGTTGTTGTTACCGTTGTTGTTGTTGCCATTGTTGCCATTGTTGTTTCCAGCGGCTTGTTGATTGTCATTATTATTATTACTGTTGTTGGCATTTCCATTGCCGTTGTTCTTTTCGCCATTGCCTTTGCCCTTTCCGGCGGCAGCATTTCCAGCGTTGGCATTTCCAGCAGGGGCAGTGCCTTGAAGAAGTTAGCAAACATAATTCAAGTATCTTCGTAAAACGGAACAGCTAAATGAAAAAGTCGTAACGTTGTTGGCTGCACATGCAGAACCATTGGCAGACTGACCATTTGATGCAGCGGCGTTTCCACCAGCTGCGTTGCCGTTGCCATTGCCATTGGCCTTCCCGTTTCCATTGGCGTTATTCGCGTTTCCATCAGCCGCGTTTCCACCAGCTGCGTTACCGTTGCCCTTGCCCTTCCCCTTTCCATTGGCGTTGTTTGCGTTCCCGCCAGCCGCCGCAGCAGCACCACCGCCAGCTGTCTGCGAAGCGACGAGATTGCCCAGACCCGCCTGGCTGAGTAGGTCGAAAACACTCATGTTCGTAGCATCCAAGGGGTTAGCAGCCGAGCTCTTGCTAAGAGCAGCAACATCGCCGTTCACATCGACAGCAGGGTCAATGAGAGGTGTGATACCACGAAGCTGCGTAGTGGCAGGAAGAGAAGCATCACCACAGACGTTCTGGGTATTGCCATTGGCAAAAGGGTTGGTGTTCTTCTCAGCGGTGACCATGCCAATGGCTGCCGCGAGGGCATCGGCGCCCCCACCTAGCTGAGTGAAGATCTTGTCGGCAGTAGTGAGCTAATAGGGAGTTAGTACGGTTTCGTTTGTAAGGAAGAGTAGGGGCTGACCTTGTCACAGGCGTTGGCTGCGCCAAGCAAGTCACTGATAGCAGCACCTGCAATAGTAGCAGCCTCTCCCGGGTTCCCACCTTGTACCGCAGAGATGGCAGAGATGGGAACCTGTTCCTGGCCGAAACGGGCCTCAACGTAGGCGATGGCCACCGAAAGAATGAAGACCTTGGAAACCATGGTGTCGAATCGAGTATATACAAAACAAGATAGTCGTTATGTGTTAAACAAAAGGTGGAATTAAGAGAGACTAGCTCGTAGGTGGGTTCAAAAGGGCCAACCGGGGCAAAGTGAATATAGCAAGAATAAAGAATGACGAACGAAATGGGAAAGAGAGTGTTTGATGCTACCGCGAGAATGTTGGTCTTAGGCTGCTGAAGAGAAACGTTCTTCTTGAGCGGCCTTGACAGTAGATTTATACCTCGAGGCACTTGTCACACTCTCATCACCTCCCCGATCCCTCACTACCACCCTTATCATAAGATTGACGGTCAGGGGACATTGCTTTGTCTCGAGTTCTGCAGTTCAGTGCTGTGACGCCGAGGCATGCACCCGCTGAGCAGTTTGAAAGCCTTGGAAACGGTTTGCCAAATAACCTAGGCCACACTGCTGCCGACACCTTATGCGATATAGCACATGGTGGAACGTATGATTGACAGTTTGCGACGTCGGTAAACCTTGAACAAGGCACTGTCAAGGGTTTTTCGAGGGCTTAACGAATTTCAGGTTGTTGGTTGTGAAGGGCGAGATTACCCCCTGCGACTCGCGATGTCGCAACACCGTCTCATGTGACAAAACTACCGTGACTACACAGCTGTAGCCGCCCGTGCCTTGCATGCCAGCAGCACGTAATGAATGAAAAATCAATGCGTTCTAAATATTGCGCAACGCCTAGGAGATAACCACAACGTAAAGTTAGCCTTTGAAAATAGTCCAGTTCATCAACAGCGGAACATTATGCAAAACGTGCGAAATGGAGGACTGAAAGCTATGCAAATGCTGGTATTTGGTAAGAAAACACAAACGATGCTGTTATGCAGCTAAACAAATGCTGGGGTGTTGAGCGAAACTGCTCATGAGAACAATGGAGGCAAGGAGCGCCGATGAATGCTTCCAGGAATTCGGTCGCGAGACTTCTACAGGCTGAACAATGTCACAGGCTGCACCGAGCGCTCTTCCCCGCGGAAAAAGTTAAGATCTCCGACGCAGTGCCTCCTGTCACGATGCAGGATGGGGGGCGAGTCGCTGATGACAGGGAACATATGATGCCTTTGGTAAGCGCTTCTGGCCCTTTCAGGTCTCAGACTCCCACGACTCGATCGTGTAATCCTCCACGTCTATTACAACCTGTCTAACTTCCTTCGCAACAGCCTTGTTCGCTTCATCAGCTTCTTGTATTTGTGTTTCTTCATCTTTAGTTTCCTCTGTCGCTTGACACTGATCGCCAACATGTCAGGGCGTCCTAGGTTGTCTCGGTAACGAGTATATGTATCTTGCCGTTGCTTCATGCGTTCTAGAAACGGCTGACGTATTTCGACGTTTCCCACCTCTTGGCTGATTTCTGCTGTTGGAACCGGAACTTCAACCATTGGTGCCGTAGTGGCTGAATATGTGCGCTTGCCCGAGGCATCCGTTGACTCGGTCACAACCACCTCTGTGCTCCACGCCCGCCGCTTGGACGGCATGGATGCCACCAGCGCGTCCTCAACGCCGTCGGCAAATAGATCCGATGGGGGTGTCTGGCCCAAAGGAACGGGAGCGGGCGGCGGCCTGAAGGGGACGAACCGCGACATGAGCTGATCTATCGAGGCCTGTGGTGGACCATCGAGGTGCTGGACTTCTACCTCGGCATGCAATGTATCTTCCGGTGCCTGTTTTTCGTGCACACGCAAAGCTTGCTCCAAACTCTCGATACCTGTAGAGAGCGTCCTGATATTTTCCATAATCGCCTTTCGTTCATTTGGCGTCTGGACCTTGAAGATGGAGTCAAAGGACGAATTCGTCGCGACGGGCGGTATCGGAGTGGTGAGGGAGATAGGGCGGTGGAGAGAGAAGAAGGACGAGATCTTGACTTCTGCGCTATGTCAACGATGGCTGCTAATCACGTGTTTTGATGACATGCATACCAGGCTTCTGCAGGAAGTCTGTTGGCGGTACGTGAGGAACGTTGAGCGCCGGTGTCGTCGATCGCTTTTTGCTATTCCTTGTCACCTTTCTTGTAGGAGCCTTGCCGGCAGCCGCAGGCGTCTGCTGTGCCGAGCTGGATCCATCTGCATTTGAGCCGTTGGGCGGTATTGATGCCTTTGACGACGACAGGCGCCGTTGATGGCTCGGCCGGGCAAAGGACTGCTGGGCAGCGCCGAGGGTGGCAGGGCGGCCCAGAGTGCACACCGAGGGCGCGGAGATGACATTGAAGGAGCGTACGACCCTCCCGATGGCGGGAGAGAACATGGCCAGCGGATGAGTTGTGGTGGTGAGGCTCTGTGATGATCGTGCATCGTGCCTTGGTAGCTTCACAGCCGCTGCGAGTCACTGCCGTAGCCCGGCCCGACTTTCCTCCGTGGTCACGAGTATAGGTTGGAGCCTTGGATCATCAACCGACTTCGGCCTCAGGCTTCTGACCCTCTCACCGCTGTTAAGACTTGACATATATACCCTCCTCTTCTTTTTTGATGTGCTCAATTCTGAAGCTACTAAAGCAGTGCCTCGTCAGCTGTCTTTTCTGATGTGCTGCTTTTCTCCCCTCGCCGCAAATCAAACCATACACGAGAAACATCCAGGAGGAAAACAGGACGTAAGCTTTCTAAGTGGAAATAATCTACATACATCTCACCGATGTTCAGACCCTTGATACTATTTAACCACGTGCTTCACCATCTTTTTCTCACCTTCTCCCGCTCGCTGTAGGCCATGAGTATGCCACCGCGGTGCTACCCGCCAAATGTATGTATCTCAAACGACACCCAAAAAACAAGACACATCTCGGTCTTCAACGATTACGAATTTCCCATGCACTCGAACGCATGCGAACTGCATAACCAATCTACCCGCGTCTAAAAATGCGTGCATGTGTATACGAAGTACTCCGTACTAGACGAGTAGATGCACCTGCATCAATACTTCTCTCTGATTGCTCCGTGGAGTAGCGATATCGATCCTTCGGGTTATCCGTATTGGTAAACAAGTCTCAAAGGGTAACGAGCGAGCTGCAGCTGTTGTACTAGATGTAGTAAAACTATGGTACATCCCTCTGCAGCTCACCCAAGACGCTGAGCTCATCGCCCGGAAAGACGACAATCCGCTGACTTTGGTCTCATCCTCATCCACATCAACATATGTACATACATTGCATGTATGCAGGTGAACTACTTACATAGAACACATGAGCAGCGACACCACCAAGATTTGATAGACTAATCTTTCACACCCTCTTTCCAAGCCGTCAACGTCTCTAATTATATCCGTGCCACTCTGTTCGCACTACACCACATCGCACTACAAGGTATACACATCATCGCCGACTATGACTAAACAATCTGCAGTAGGTCGTCGTCCGTCCTCACTAACGCTGCTGAATCAATCAATCTGCCACACACACTATTGTACACCTCCCCATTTCCCACCCATCCAACGTGCCAACCACCCCCCTTCAAAGATCCGCCCCCAACATCAACGCCAGATCTGCAACAGCAATAGACCATCTTCTCCCACTCTTACCTACTCTCCTATCACCACCACGTCGTCCTATACATAATGCAACCATCTATCTGATATTGATTACTCCCAAGCATTTCCATAGAACCCAATCCCAGCACCGGACCTCGCACACCCCTAGTCAAATTCATCCGCCTTCGGTGCCCGAACTAAGCGAGCTACGGTGGAAGTGGATCACCGGTAGAAGCGGATCAGGATGAAACCAACCACCAACTCCACCAACCATCTATTTTCTATCACCAACTATGTACTATAGTTGCTACTCTATATATATATAGATTAAAATATAGTTTCTATCTATATTAGAGCTCCCTTTATAGCCTTCTTATATATAGTAGTTAACGTACTTCACAAGCAAGTGGCGCACCCAAGCGAGTGGTACACTCTACTAAGGCGACTCGCCTTTGTAGTAACTTTATATAATACTATAATAATTTAGTAATATATAGAAAATAGAATAGAATTATTTAGACTTATTACTATCTTTTATATCCTTAATTTCTACCTTATAGGTGTAGGAATTATGCCTAATTTTACTATAAGTACTATAGTGCCTCTCTTTGCGTACCCTCTTTATAGGCTTCTTACTAGCATTATAACTACTACCCTCTTTTATAGTAACTAACTTAGATACCTTACTAACTATAAGAGTTTTCTCTATCTATATATACTACCTTTTATAGCTTTTACGCTTTATAGCCACGTTAGTTGCGTCTTGAAGGCGCGTTAGTTCCTCGCCTACTAATACTATTTTATAAGCTATCTACTAGGCGCCTTTTAAAAGCTAGTTAACCTTTTTATCTAAAGAGCTTATAGGTAACCCCTAGTACTTTTAAATACTATTTTAAATAAGTATAGATTAAGCCTCTATCTTATAGGCGTTGCGTGGTAACTTCACCTCCTAGGTGATATTATCTTGCTATAGTAGAGTAGGCGTATATAGCTTTATATTAAGCTTTAATAATATAGCCTCTAGATTATATAGGGTAATTCTAGCGCCTTAGAAGCCTATGTAGATATTCTCCTTTATAAACGCCTTATTAAAAGCTACTTTAAAGGCTAGTAGGAAGGTTTCTTTGCTAATATAGTAGGTATAGTTATATACTAAGGCTAAGATCTTATTACTATACGCGCGCTTTAATAGTAAGAAGTAGGTAATATTAAGGGGCTAGAGTAGGTATAATAAGTATAGAGGTATATAGAGAGTAATAATCTTCTTTTCCTTATAAAGATCCTAGAAATCTACTAAGTAGTAGCTCTTATAGCTATTAATAATAAGTAACCTATATACCCTAACTAGCTTTATATATAAGTTAAAGTATTTAAGCTAGGTAAGCACTAGGTTATTATTTATCTAGCTAGTAGGGCTAACTTATAGAATCTAGTTATCTAGGAAGTTATAGAACTAAGAGGAGATAAGAACCTTACCTATAAAGATAAAAAAGAGTAGAATATATTTCCCTATTACTCTAATACTTTATACTAGTATAACTTACTTATAATTACCTAGCTATATTCTCTTTTATTTACTAGGCTTTTCTAATTCTATTACTACTAGCTAGGATAAAATCTTGCCTATTAAAAAGCTAGATTTATTAAAGTTATATATATCCTTATTCTAGATACTATACTTTACCTTTATTAATATAAGGAGTGTATACTATAGCTAGATAATTACTAGGTCTTTATAGGTAGCTTACTAGTAATTATATAGATAAGTCTATTAGGTTATAAGCTTAGGTTTATACTTAATAAAGTTATTAATCTAGTTTTTACTAATAAGCTTTCTACTATACTCTCTTAGTAGTTTATCTACTATATCTTATATATTAGCCTTCAATAGCAGTATGCTATATATACTCTTATTAAAAATATATTTAATAATTACCTCCTCTTTAAGCTTAGTTAGCTACTTTAAGTTTACTTTATAGTTATATTAAAAGTACTTTCTATTACGTTATTATTATACTATTATTATAGGGACTTTATAGACTACTTTAGTATAATATATACTTTTAATTTATTTTCTTTAGATATTAAAAAGAGTAATTTAAATATTAGCTTTAGTATAAGGTTTTAAAGCTTAGTGTTGTTAAGATATTACGCGTTATTACTATAAAGGCAAGTTGCTTTAGTAGAGTGTATAACTTACTTAGGTGCGCTACTTGCTTATAAAGTATATTATAAGTTCTTAATTTTAATATAGGTTAAGCTAGTATATACTCTAGCTATTATATATAACTTTATAAATAAGAAGTATAGCTCTAAAAGAAAGCTTAATAAGTATCTTATAGATAAGCAAAGGCATAGTAGGCTACTATAGATAGCAAAGGCTAAGGAGGATCTAAATACTATAAATCTAATTAGCAATATAGCTAGATTTTATAATAAGATAGTAGAGTAGATATAGAGTAATTACTAGGTAGTATATATACTACTTAAATAGTAGATATAGTAGAAGAAAAAAGGCGTATAGCTATATAGAGGTAGTAGATTTAGGAAGTATAAAAGTAGTAGAGTATATAAAATAATAAGCTAACTAAGTAATAACTCTAGAAAAAAAAAATTGCTAAGTTTATAAGAAAATATTAGTATATATACTACTAAAGATAGTAGTATATAGTTAATTAAAAG